>JAULJZ010034151.1:0-14908 GCA_032270985.1 Heliamphora pulchella
CAGTTCTGCCTTTTATGTGGTCATCAAAGCTATTGCCTGAGATGGAAATTGATGACAATGCCAAGAGAGAGCAGTTATTAAATGGGATGCAAAACCTGCCAATATCGTCACAGATTGAAAAGTTAAAGGTGATTAAACGATAATTGAGCTACAAATTTATGCTGTCTTTAACTTTTTACTCGAGCGTGCACTATTCTACTTTTACAGACGAGAATTGATATGATTGGAGCAGCCTGTGAAAGTGCTGAGAAAGTTATAGCAGATACTCGGAAAGCCTATTTTGGTACTCGACAGGGACCTACAATCGTTCCAACCTTAGACAAGGTTCAAGCTGCAAAGATTCAAGAGCAAGAGACTTTACTTCGGAATGCTGTAAATCACGGGGAAGGTGTGATTCTCAACAGCTGTTTTGACCATATGTAATTTGAGAGAAACTGTTTACCCTTGTTATTCAAATCTGCCTCCCTTTCATGCGTTCTATTTTTGTTCAAGAAATCAAAGCTTGTGAATCTTGAACCCTTTGGGTCCATTGGCAACTATGCATGGTCATCAAAGACGAATATATTCCTAATTAAGTAGCGGTTGTCTAGGATAACATATATTTCTAACTATCTATTAATTTAAACTAGAGAAGTACACATAACCTTCATATTACAGTAAGAAGCACTTCATTTTATCCTGGGGAGAAATAAAGAATACTTGGGATATTTGTATGCTCTATTGCCAAACACCTGGAGAGTATGAACTCTTTTGAAATGTAGACAACACAGGGCTTGTCTATGTAACAGAAGTTGGAGTTGAGGTGCTACATGTGATCAAAGATTGATACTAGTGGCACAAACTTACGGATGGGGCATGGTGTGAGCTTGTTTTATATAGGCATTTGGAGTATGACAATATATTAAAAATAACCTTTTAATGATGGGCTTGCATTCTTGATGAGTGAGCCATATACAATTTCCTGTATAATTATGTATGCTCAAAAAAGCCAGAGTTGTTACAGAAGTTCATGTAACCATGTTTTGTCCTCTTATACTCTTTCTCGTTGCAACATCATTTTTTGCTTGAATCTTCACCAAAACCGTGTGAAACTTTTTCTACTTGTTGTGCAACACCCATTGCTGCTTCAAATCATTTAAACTCGTCAAAGTTCAAGATGAGTTAATGTTCAAGGATAGTACAGCCAAATCATTACTTCTTCTGCCTGGGTATTTGTAGCTTAGATTCTTGCATTCTGGTTTGAAACAATTATGTTTTGATGGTGAATCCCCATTGCAAAGGGAATTTAATCTGGAATGCCCATCCCTTATTTTGTGCTTCCCAGGTCTGTTATTTTAGTGTCACCATCTATTGTTATAACTTTAGTTCATTAGTCTGGTTATATGCCTACTATTTTGATTTCATAGAGCTGGCATGTGTATGCAGGTTTACGGGCTTCTGGAGACCAGAGACAGATAACATCTGCACTCCCATTGCATCTGGTAGATGTACTCACTGTAGGTGATGGTGCACAGACTTTTCCTGATGCATCTGGTAAGGTTCATCATTTGTTACTGTAGCATGAGTATGAATTTCTGTTTCAAAATTCTGTATCTTAATGGTGATAAGGTGGCATTGGAACTGTTCCTTTTAGGGATGTTTATGAAGAATACTCCTCCATTGTCATCAAATAACATTAACAGTCAGGGTAATTTGCTACAGGTGAGCTTTTGTTAGTTTTTACCACAAGTTTATTACAAATTTATTTTGTTTCCAACTTCCAGTATTATGTCCAATTTTATCAAAAATGAAAGGAGAAAAAATGATGACAAAGCTTCTTCAGCTCCTAATGGCATTTATTAGTAATTGCTATACATTCATTTGGAATTTTTTGGTCGAGTCCTAAATTTCATGTGCTGGTTCTTTGCTAATAAGCATTCTTAATCTTTAAAACATGGTTTGGTTAAATTGGATAATGGTTCATCTTTTGAGAGAAACTCAATTTATCCCAAGAATGCTTTCCATAATTGTAGAGGAGAAATGAGGATGGGACTTATTTTTGAAGTTTTTTTTATAAAAAAAAATTGGATAATGACTGTGTCTTCACTGGATCTACATTCTGCCTCTGTAAATCAGTGTGGATGCATATGGAAATCATATTATATTAATTGATTTGGAGTGTTATGAACTGGCTTAGTTTCATGGCGCCGGTTTATTTATTTTTTCCTTTTATCTTCCTTTGATTTTTGTCCCTGCCATTTCTGTTTTTGCTGTTCCCTCAAGTAAGCTGGTTTATAAATAGTTCTCTTTCCTTGTTTGCGCTTTTTTTGGTTAAGGTTTATGTTATTGGGAACATGTTATAAATTCTTTGTATAATATTGCATGTTTCTGTGCTCTTACCCAACAATTTTGACATAGGCTTCTGGTGCACAACTCATTGGAAGAGCAGTGGCTTTTCCTTTTGGTGCTACGGGAGCAACCCCCTTTGATAATACAGCAGCATCTCCACTGCCATATGCCAATTCACCTAGGTCTGGCACGAACATGATGAATACACCTTCTCCTCAGCAACAATCACAGCAGCAGCAGCAACAACAACAGCAGCAGCAGCAGCAATGGCAGAAAATGATGCAATTACCTCAGCATCAGCAACAACTCCTAGCTCAACAGCAATTTAGGCAAACTTCACTGCCAGGACTGGGACGGGTCCAATTTTGAGTAATTAGACTCATAGAGGCCCTGCATTTCTTAATTGATACGAGGATTTAGGATAGCAAACCTTATTTCTTTAAGATCCTGTTCTCTCACTATACGTAAGTTGATTTCAGTCAAATTGGTACACCATTGTGTGTGGGTGTGTGTGCAGCCACTTCTTACCAACTCCACCTACCATTCCACTGACAACACACATTTCCGTATTTATTTTCCTTTGTGTGGTGTTTCCTGACCTGTGATACTCAGTTTCGACTTTTAGCTCTCGACTTTTACATCAATTTATGTTTTGCTTGCGTAGGAACTAAATTTTTTGGACTTCTGAAAACTTTCTGAACTTTGTTGAATTGAAGCACTATGGGGAGGGCTGGAGGTTCTGAATTTCAAAATTTTTGAGATGTTTTGCTTTCTTTCTATACGAACATTTATGGAAATATCTCTTTATCTCTTGCAGTGTCATCATTCATTCTGAAACCAATACACACAGGCATCAAATTCATTCTTTCCAAATTGTTTGAAAATCGTCACTTTTCAACAATTTTCTCCACTTTCTATTTCATCCCTCTTCAAATGCCACTACTCCATTATAGTCTACAGAAAGGTTGCTAAGGGATGTGCTAGGTGCTCAGCTAAATGTATCTTCTGCAACATTTCTGTACACCTAATATAAGCTACAATATTGTCTGTATAGAGCCAGTTGGCACAGTTACAGGATTTGCAGGGGCCGACACGGCAGAAGTTTCAGTCGGTAACTTTTAACAGACTTCTTTGCAACCTGTTATTATTCCTTCTGTATATTTCTCCGGCATATAAACTTGTAGAGAACATATAAACTTGTATCCTGTTATTATTCCTTTTGTATGTTTCTCTGGCATGCATATATTTCCTTCTTTGCATCCTGTTAATTAGGCATGCACTTGTGCGTGTCCGTGTAAGGTCACATTTTTACTTCCTCATCTGTGTAATCTTTGACTTGAAGCATACTCATTATTTCATTTGCTGCATATATCACATAGTCTATCTGATTTCTATTCCAGCTTCCCGATTAGTGATTGGAATGCTCTTACTCTACTATGGCTATTCTGAGTGCACCGCAAGTGTGTTGGCTGCTGCAGTGCCAAGAGAGTGTGTTTTCAGAGGTTATTGTGGTGGTTGAGTTTCATGATCACAGTAGCTTTGTAGAGAACATACACATAGTGGTGTTTTAGATACCACTAAGTTGCGACAGATGTCTTGTGGTTATCATTCAGTTTATCAGTCATCGCTCAGTTCAAAACTTTTTCGTTCTTCGTTTGTGGTAATCATTTTTGCCCTTCCATTTGCATTTTTTGTTTCTCGGCAACTTGCACTGAATAGATGTCTTTTCTTTATGGTCTAGTCTTTCTCCAATGTTGAAAACTGAAACAATGGAAGAGATGCACACATATCAAAATTGCAATGTTTGAGAGAACCTACTGTTAAATTCTTGAGTTACAGTGCTTTTTGGACCCCCATTAACAAGTAGAGACTATAATAGCCCAATCCCACATTGGGTGGTCATGAAAGTACGAGGGATATATTAAGCTTTTGGGACATAATCATAGGTCCACTTTCTTCAAGTTACTAGGCAGGCAGGCATTAGGTGGTTATAGTTGAAGTTGGAAGCAGTTTTAAAATTTTTTGTTCTAGGGTTTTATAGGCAGTTAATAAATGTCATAGCTGCTAGTATGATAAGTGAAATTGTTCTAATGCACCAATTTGGAAGTTGTTTCTTCTCCTCCTCCGGCTTTTGTACTTGATTTGATTTCTATGTAAAATACCCAAGAATCAATTTCAGCTTGCCTAAATTCTTAAAAGTTTGAGTGTCATTCTTGATTTGCTCCATGCATCATTTTTGTCAATAGAATTGAATATTTGCACTAGCTGGTATTTTTAGGTCCCTGATTCATTCGTTATATGACATTCAGTCATTAACATGTATTATCATAAGATTGAAAGTGCGATATGTAATTTCAGTTAATTTTAATACTACAAATGACCTATCTCAAAATTTATAGCTGGTTAACGCGTGGGGAATATCCAATGATCATTGGTTAAGATGTGATTTTATCATCTTGCCAACATTGGGTATGTAAGAATGTGCCCATACCTGGATTGATTAGGTGGCTCACCACTCCCCTTTGTAGTACATTCTAAGTTATTCAAGCTTTGGCAGAAGGAAACATCAAAATGTGTGAGGAGTCATAATGATTTTTCATAAATTCTCTGGTGGGCTTTTGAAAGCAAAAAGTTCACTGACTTTCCAATCTTTGCATCTCCCAACAGCTGACATATGCGAAATCTCTTATATGTCGGCTTCTCTCTCTCTCTCTCTCTCTCTCTCTCTTTCTCTCTCTCTCTCTCTTGTGTCGGAGTGACTTAAAGCAATTATAGTTTAAACTAATGCATACTTTCTTAGTTTTACTCACGAGGATCCATTTGTTGATGTACTTGTGTTTCTTTTGGCACTTACAAATTTTCTTTGTTAATTGCTTGATCATTACTATCAATTTACCAGTTACATGGGCAGCATCAAATGCAATTCTCTCCACCATTGGGGTCCCAGCAATTTCAGGGTAGGCAGCTGGCTTCTGGACCCATTCCTCAGGGCATTGGTCAAAGCCAACTCAACCAAGGGAATCAACTGAATCGTCAGTTAAACCAGTTTTCTAGCCCTGCCAATAGTGCATTGTTTAATGCTGCCCAGGGTAGGTACTCCACATACCCAAATGGTCAGTTCTATCCATGTTTCATTCTAATGTTTTAATTTCTTGGCCTTTGAATTGTTCTCTTCATATAATTTTTTCTTTTCCACTCAATTAAGGTATGAATTTGTGATGACATTGTAATTTGGTAAGGTGTAAATGCCAAGTACTCTTTAGTCTCTACATGAACTTGCTGCTCGAGAGTAGTTGGCTTGTAATGCCCTTACACTGTCAACAGGCTCTTTCTTCCATGAATTAATCTATGCTGATTTCTCTAATTGATCCGCCTTATAATTTCTGGTATTTTGGAGTTTTTGTGAAGGTTCATATGTTTGCTTACCATAATTATTTTTGTAAGTGGTAGTTTAGTGTATTCTTGTGTTTAATTAGGATCACGTATCCACCTTTTGGTGGTCCTGTTCCCAATTGAAAAGGTTTTTGGCTTAGAATTGTTTAGCATATAATATGCATTGGTTGTTAGTTTGTAAGTCACTTCTATTGAAAATTGCTTTAACTACTTCACAGTATTGCTAATCCACAAAGATGCCATTGCTCGGTGAGCAGTCATTGTACAGCTATATATGTGTGTGTGTGTGTGTGTGTGTGTGTGTAAGAACGCATTTTTCTATTAGGCTATGCTAATGACTATATATTTTATTGTGCTAATAATTTGGGTGCATGTTCTCTTGTTATAGACTTTGATATTTGTTTGGTTGCAATTTGAACAGTATTTGTGATATCCGGCAAAAGATTCTAAAATAAACAAATAAACAAATAAATAATAATAATAATAATAATAATAATAATATATCAATTTGAAGATTTAAAATAAAATAATTAAACGTGTAATTAATTGTTACGATAGAAAAATAATCTCATGATTTTCTTATATTACCGAATTAAATCGAAACATAAAGTCACTTTTCGAAGTTTAAGAATTTCCTGGACAATTCTACCTTCTAAGTAATTCATGGAATAACATTAAAAGCTTATGCCAAATTTCTGAGATTTTTCTAAAAATAAAATTTTTGCAATAAAAATCCACGATGTAATAAAAACACTCAAAACTAGTAAGGCGGCAGCCAAAATTCTCTTAGGCGGCAGCCAAAATTCTCTTAGGCGGCAACCGACCTCCTTATAGCTGCAATTTCTGTTAACCCGCCAAAATTTCCGTTATGCTCATGAATGAGGCACCGAAATTCTGTAAACCTCGCTGCAATTTCTGTTAAGCTTGACCAGAATTCTGTTAAGCTTGGAAATAGGTGCGCCGAAGGCTTAAGCACAAAGAAAAACTGCCTATAAATATTATTCTCATCTCAAATGGTACCTACCACCCAACCCACCCGTCTTCTTCACTGCCCTTCCAAATTAGAACCAGGAGGAGATATCACAGTGAAGGGGGCAAAGCAATGGAGAAGAAGTCAGGCCAAGCCGCGACCAGCCGCTGTGAGTCACTGCTACTAGCGCCGCCGCCGTCCTCTCCCCTGTCGTTGACCACCAGCAATGCCGCCGATGAGTTCACCAGCATCCTTTCTCTTCCCGTTTCTATGTATGCTCTCTCTCAAGCGGCAAATACCAACACCACCACCGACACCGCTGAGCACCCCACACTCCACCACCGAACCTCCCCATGAGACACCACCGAGAGTCGCTCCCAAACCGCGTTAGAAATGGATTGCTCTGCTGAACCATCCTTTTCCTCTTCCCCGTTGCATACTCTGTTCTATTTGATTTGGTTATTATATCGTCTTGGTTGCTGTTTGGATTGTGTTGTTATTTGTTTGTTTTGTTTTGTTTTGTTATATTTTTATTAACTTAAATTAAAAAGCCTAAAAATGAAGCATGTTATAAAAACAAAATATTTTATAAAGACAAAATTTAATAATAAAGTTAAGAGAGTTTTTATTAAAAATTAATAATTTTACATATTATGAATTTAACTAGTTTTATAAAAATAAAGTCAAATCTTAAAGTTTAAGTACCTAAAATCTGTAAGTATAAACAAAAGAATAGAAATTTAAATAAATTAGCCTAACTAAGTATTTTTGGGTATATCTTTTAATAATCTAGATTTTTGATAAAGTATTTTTAAAATAATAAATATGTTATTGATTAACAACGATTTAAAAATGCATGTAGAATATACTTAAGATTTTGAAGTGTAAGCAAAGAATAAAAATTTTAATAAATTAACTAAATTAAGTATTGTTTTGTATAAAAGATATTGTTATTAAATTAGAATAAAATTTAACTTAAGTTTTCATTAAAATTAACATTGTGAATCTTAGTTAGTTTTATGAAAATCTAATTTTAAAGCTTAAAAACCTAAAATTATAGACATAAATGAAAATTAGAATTCAAAAAGATTAACTAAATATTTTGGTATATCTTTTAAATATTTAGATTTTTCTTAAATATTTTAATATAATAACTATACTATGGATTGATAGAAATCAATATTAAAGTTTAAATATTCAATATTATAAATTAGAAATTAACTAAATTAAGTATTGTTGATATAAAAATTTAGATTTTGATAAAATATTTTAAATAATAAAAATGCTAGTGATTAATAGAGATTTAATAAAAATGAATATAGAATTAAGAAAATTATGAAAATATAATAATTAAAACATAGAATCCTAATTAATTGTTGTTTTAACATGTTATTTAGATTTAGAATTTTGAGAAAATCGCAATTAAATCCTGCAAAACTCGTGAGTCATCTGATATCTGAATTAGTTATGTTTTCGTTTAATTGCTTTATGATTCAAATGTTTTTGTGACATGATAAATGGTTGGAAAAAGGAGAACGGTCCTTGTTTATGAAAATATTTGTTAAAAAAAATTGAATTCTGTAAAGTATAGATGGATAATGGTTTGAACGGGGTTCCAATTACTGGGGGATGTTAAAGATGCCAGTGAGTGTGAAATAAGGGCGGGGTCACAAGTCAAGTGATTGTGGATTTTGATCATTTTAAATGAAATGTAGGGTCGCTCCCTAACTTTTTTGGTAGGAATCGTTGAACATTATTCTTCGAAATGGAAACTTAAAGTAATTCAGATATCTGTGTTTTTACACTAGCAATGTTAATGATGTTGTATTCAATTCAGGTGAAGCTCATGGTTTTAAATAACGTGCTATGCTGAACACTGCTATACGTGTTGTCGTCACAGAAAAGTGACTCGTTGATCGAAAGGAAGACCTTGTCATGTGCATGATTTGTTAAATATTCTAGTTTTTCTTTTCCTCTTATATGATGTAAGTTTTTGTACGGCCTTAATTATGGGTATATTTAATAAATGCATATAATAACTGTATGTTGTAACACTAATAGCAGCTTTAGAATATGTTTATAAAATCTTATGCTTCTGCAGGACCTCTCTTCTTTAAAATTTTTTTGGAATGGTGTTTATAAAACCCCCCAAAACTAATTGAAGAAAGAGGCATCGGGTGAATTTTGATGCTATTTTTTTTTTAATGCTATTTTAAAAATTAAAAGAATGCAAATATAAATAAATGTGGGCTATTATGATAATATTTTCAAATCAGATTAGTCGAGAAAACCCTATTATCAAAAAGATTAGACAAAAATCCTACCATCAAACTTTAGGGTTGCACCGCACCAACTTGCCAAAGCTCGTCGCTGTCGCAACACTTGAAGCTCGTCATCGTCGAAGACTAAAGCTCGTCGTCATCGAAGACCAAAGCTTGTCGTCAAAACAAGCTGCTCTCTTGACGTCCAAGCTTATTGCCGCCAACCTCGTTGACATCGAAGGTCGTTGCCACCAACCTCGTCGACGTTGAAGGTTATCGCCATCGAACTCGTTGACGTCGAAGGTCGTAGCTGTCGAAATCGTCGACGTCGAAGGTCATCGCCGCTGAACTCCTTGAAGCTCAAGCTTGTCGTCACCGAACTCGCGAAGCTCGTTGTCGAACGCGAACAGTCTCACTGCTTTCAATTTCAGGTTCTATTTTTTAATTTTATTTTAAAACAATTCTTTTTTTGTTCTACTTTTTGCTTCACATCTCAAGTTTTTATTTTTTAATATTATTTTAATTTAGTCTCATTTTTTGCTTCAGTCTGTTCATTTGAATATTGAATATTTGTTACTCTATTTGGTGAATGCTGATAAGTAAAAGTAAAATTGGAAGTAAATTTGAAAATACGGTTGATGTTAGCAAAGTCTGTCAAAAATTTTAACGGTTATTTGATGGAAGAGGGTATATGAAATATAAAAGCGAAGCAGATGGGAGGTCAGTGTAATTTTAGAGACCTCATGGGTGGTTCTTGAAATAAGCTTAAACTTTAGGGGAGGTAAATGTAATTTATCCTAGGTTCTAACAATCCTAATAACGAAAAAGTATCCCTAATAATATATTCTCAAACCTCTCGCAAACACATGATGCGAGCCCAGAGAGTAGCGAGAGTTTGTCCAGTAAGAAACAAAAGCGAGCTGCAGCGTGAGCCTTGGTGAAGAAATCAGCAAGCTGTAAGGTAGACAAAACAAATGGTAAAGATATAGTGCCCAATTGTAGATGGTGACAGACAAAGGGACAATCAATCTCTATGTTTGGTACGCTCATGAAATATAGAATTATGAACAATCTGGATTGTACTTTTAGGCTATGTTTGTTTTGAAGAAAATAATTATAGTGTATTTAGTATCCCTTCACTAAAAATTCTAGAACGATATATCCAATACATTGTTAATCCTTCATATTATCTATTCTCATGTTTGATTATTTTATAGGACAACAAATTGAAAAGCAAATCTTATGGCCAAATGACAATAATACACAATCTAATTAAAATTCATTTCCATGTGCAATGCACACCCTGTTGAGTGCTGACTGCTATTGCAAATCTCACCAATAGAAAAAAAAAACACGTTTTTTTTAAATTTGAAAATTGTTAATTGCTAATTGCTAATTGCAAATCTCACCAACAGAAAAAAAAAAAAACCTCGTCTAGAAATGGCCAAACAATAATACCCATTCTAATTAAAAATAAAAAAATAAAACAGTTTTTCTAAATAAAAAATAAACTATTTTTATGAATACAAAATTAATAATAAAATGTTTTTCTAAACCAAAAAAATAATGGATACTTTCTTTTCCTTTCAAGTAATATTGTTTTCTAAAAAAAATAATTATTATTTTCTAAGAAATAATAATAAAATAATGAATGAAATGCTACTAATTGACATTTGATATTAATTTTTAACTTTGGATTGTCAATCCCACCCCTCCCCCTAGGATAGAATTATCCCATGTTTATGGGATTCACAATCCATCGCGGATAATGTATCCCAACTCATTTGTTGCAACCAAACATGGGATACAGGATTGTTAATCTAATCCTATGTTTGTATTCCTCAAAACAAACATGCCCTTATTGTCACAGTATAAGGAGGTAGGAGAGATAGAAGGTACACCCAGATCAGCGAGAAGCCATCGAAACCAGACAATTTCAGCAGTAGCATGGGCCATAGCACAGTAGTCAGCCTCGGCAGTGGAACATGCAATTACAGACTGTTTCTTACTTTTCTAAGAAATAAGAGAATCACCGAAAAAAACACAAAAACTAGTGGTGGACTTTCTATCGGAGACATCACCAACCCAATCAGTATCGGCAGATGCCTGAAGAGTCAGCGAGGAAGTGGATGAGATAACAAACTCGAGAAGATAGTGTGCCGAACGTAACGAATGATTCGGAGTAAAGCGGGCCAATGGGTAGAGCGTGAAGTCGACACACATTGGCTGACGACATGAACAGCATAAGCGATATCACGTCAGGTCACTGTGAGATAAACTAAGCACCCAACTAACTCCCGGTAAAGGAAGCGTCCTCAAGTGGCACACCATCAGTGGAAGAAAACTTAGTATACAGTTCAATGGGAGTGTCAACAATTTTATCATCGATTAAGTGCGCACGGTGAACAACCTCATGAGCATATTTAGTCTGAGAGAGAAGATAGACTTGTAGAGAGGTAGCCACCTCAAAACTAAGAAAATACTGAAGAGTACCCAAGTCTTTTATTTCAAACTTCTGAAAGAGATGTTGCTTGACCGTAGAGATAGTGGCAGTGTCAGAACTAGTAATGATCATGTCATCCACATATAAGAGGAGAAGTACAATACCAGCAGAGGTATGACGGATAAACAGGGCCGAATCATAGGTGCTGGGATGAAAACCAATCTGGGAAACAATAGTCTGAAAATGATCATACCATGCTCGAGGAGATTGTGTGATGGGGTAGCCATTGATTGGCTTGAGAGCCGTTATCTTAGTTGGAAACCTCGAGTTAAGCCCAATGGCCCGACGCAAGCCAATAAGTCCTTTTGGTCTAATAATTCTTGTTGGTAGTTATTTAATTTATTTAAGTTATTTTTTATCATTAAGATTTTATTTAGTTTAAGATTTTAGATATCTTTTAAAATAAGATTTTAGTTTATTTCCTTTTCATTAGGATTCTAGATTATATTATTAGAGATTTTTATTTTAATTTCTTTGGATCTTAATTTCTTTTTTAGATTTGGGTTTTAAACTTATAAAGAAGAGGCTCCTTTTATGTATTGGCAGAGTTGAATTAATAAAATAGTTGAGTTTTAAGGCAAAAGCCTTGAGTTAGGATTTTGACCCTTGTGCACCTACCTATTCACCATCCTCATCCCCACCACGTGCTGCATCATTTGATATCAGAGCTTAGGCTCGGATTCCACGTCCCCTTCTCCTTTTTTGACTCCTTTTTGCAGCCAAATAAGCTCTTACCACGATTCTTCCTACATTGGCGATGTTTGTCAACCATCAATGCCTTGCACTGCCACTCCAGTCGCTGCCGTCGCCGCCGCCGCCGCCACCAATCGCCATATCCAGCCCCATCACCACCATCTCTTGCTCCGACCACCTCCACGATCGACATCACCACCATCATCGCTGACAATCTCCAACGTCGCAACCAACACCACAGCCATCATCGTCTCTGTGTAACGCCCTAACATAGAAACCCTAGCACCGACACCCCTCGCGCTGTGAACCCTCACCTGTGGAGCCACCAGTCGCAACCATCTTCCCCACCCTTCGGCCTGCGTCACCAGTTGCCCCCGCCACTACATCGCCGACAGCGACCATCGACGACGGTTCCCCTCGTGCCGTCGACGCCATAGCCGACGCCACCCTTCCCTTGCGCCGTCGATGCTCTCCCTTCGCATCGTCGACGCCACAATCGGCGTCTCCTGGTCCTGCCCTCGTGCCGTCGACGCCATAGCTAGCGTCGCCATTTTCTTGCGCCATCGATGCCTTTCCTTCGAGCCGTCAACACCGCAGTCGGCATCTCCTATTGGGTCTCACCGAAACTCTAGGGGCTCATCTCTTGCTCTCGCGCGCAGGGCGTGAGGAGAAAGATGCCCAAGACCCAACCCATCCCAACCCGGTTATCTCTCATTCCGGACCCACCTTTTTGACAAGGTCCACCCTCCCTCACCCCGCCCCCCCTTTTTTCCACAACTCATAACTTAACAGCTCATTCCCCTGCCATTGTCCAGCCCACATAAAATAAAGATCCAGCCCACCCAACTTCCTAAACTTTAGGCCCACTAATCTTGTTTGTTTAAATCCAACTCATTAACCATTTTTTTTATAAAACAGCCCAAATAACTATATAAAAAAAACAAAACAAAACAGCCCACACATTAAACCCAAGCCCATTGATTATTTAAGTTTTCAAAACTCAACCTCATACTCTTTTGTTTTAAACCCAATCCTTAAATTAAACAAGCCAGTCCATCCCAAGCCAGCCCACATTTTTAATAACCCCAACTCACAAACTCAATCCCTTTTACCACTTAAGCCTGGCCGTACCCATGGTTACCAACACTGAATTAAATACCAAAGTCGAGGTTTGGGGTCAAGAATTTCAAGAAACACAAAGCACTCAGAAGCAGATGGCTGAAGATATGGCATAAATGCGAGCCATGTTAGAAAAATTGATTGGAGATCGATGGAAGAGAGAGGCTACCACTGGTGGTACTTTCGGTGATTGTCCTCCACAACCTTTTGTAATCTAAAGTATGTTAGAGGATCCACGACTTCTTGAAATAGACAGGGGTGCCAAGTTGGAGGTTCCTGATTTTAATGGAGATCACGATCTAGAGGTATTCTTTGATTGATTGCATAGCATAAAAAGTTTCTTTTGTTGGAATCACATGACTGAGGACAGAATGTTACTTTTTGCCAAAGCAAAATTAAAAGGTACAGCTAGACTTTGGTGGACAAAATATCAATCTAGTACTATACAGCTATTCGTACCTGGGTTGATATGAAGGTCGCCATGACCCGCTATTTTGGGCCTCTAAGTTACAAGCAGCGAACTTATTTGCAATTTACTCAGTTGACACAAGGCAGTAAGTCAGTTGAAGAGTACACCATACTGTTCTACAGCTTAGCGACTAGATCTGAGTTCCCGTGGAATGAAGATGCCATGATCTCTATGTATCACCAGGGCTTAAATCCCCAAATCTCTTGCGGTTTAGCTGCTAGCAGACTATACCTCATGGCAGATGTAGTCCAAGTAGCCCTTCAGATGGAAGACGAAGTCTAGAAAAAGGCTTCAATGCATGCACTAACTGAACCCCTATACGGAGTGAGGACTTTTACGGAGCCCATTCGTACCAAGTTCCTTGAGCGTCCTCCCTATGCTGCTTCCACTTCCTCCCCGCCTATATTTGGAGGTAATACCATGCCTAAATGCTTTAACTGTCAAGGATTTGGACATCATGCTAGAGAGTTCCCTTCTCATAGACTTAATGGGCTGCTAAGCTTGTTGCTATACTGGAGACTGAAGACCTTGTGGCAACAAAGGAGCTTGTGAATGCGAAGCTCGATCATTAGATTGTTGAACTCCTTGATCCTGTCGATTCTTTCTCTAATGAGGAAATACAAGCTGATACTTTAGGTATTATTTGTCATCTCCTTGCTACTCAGAAGGACAAAAAACACACTGAAGCTTTGTAGCGTGGCCAGATTTTCACTACTAGAGTAAAGTGCAATGATCGTGTTTATTCTCTGGTGATTGACACTGGGAGTTGCACCAATGCCGTATTTGAAGAAGCTGTGAAGAAATTGGGTTTAAAGGTCGAGCCTCATCCCACACCTTATCATGTGGCCTGAATCACCAACACCAAGCTCAAAGTTGACAAACAGTGCCATGTGACATTTACTCTTGGAAAGCTTAGAGACGGTGCTGTGTGATGTGCTTCCTCTTAAGTTTTGTCACATTCTCTTAGGTCATACATGAATATGGGACCGTGATGTCGGGCGTGCTAATACCTATTCCTTCGTTAATGGCAAGACAAAATACATGCTTACTTGTGCTACTGATTTACGTCTTGTCAAGTTGAGGAAGAACTCTTTTTTGGTTCGTCGCATTTCTCCTTCTACTGGCATCCTTGGTTGTCCTACTAACTCGACGACGTTGAGTTCTTTTCAGCA
>JAULJZ010034173.1:0-14907 GCA_032270985.1 Heliamphora pulchella
GCCTATAAATAGGCCATATCTTGTACAGTTTCCATAGACAGAGAATATAGAGTTATTTTCTCTTCTCAATTTCTTCAATACTAACAAAGTTCTTGTTTTTGTGTTAATAATATGATTTTTGTAGTATTTACAGAGTTAGCGTCGGAGAAGACGAAAAGAAAAAAATACAATAAAATAAAGAAAATAGCAAAAAATCAATCATTGGCAATTTTTGTTCGGATGGTTTTCAACAGAGTAATTTGCGTCCAGACACGTGTCTGGAAGGAATGCGAAAATTAGAATTGTGCCAATTTTAATGACGCGCAAACTTATAAAAAGGACGCAAAACCTTATATAAAGGGGGCCTCTAACAGGTGAAAAGAAAGGAGAGAAGGCAACGGCTCTCTCAGAAGGTCTTTTAATAGTGCGTATGACTGGAAACCTAGCATCATCATCTACATCCATGACTGGCTAGCAACTTTTCTAGGGTTTTAAATGAAACTCTAGCTAAGTAACTTCGGTTTTACATTTTGTTCTAGGGTTCAATTATTTAAATTCAATGGTTGTATAAGATAAAAAATTTAATATTTATTTCATTTATCTTATTCTTCATATCCAGTACATGTGTTTATTTTCTGTGATTGTAAATACATACTTATACAACCGTTATCGTTGTTTTGTGATCGAAACTTGAGGTAGGGTATGCTAAGAGAAGATGAGTCGTGCTAATATCTCATTAAAAACAATCTGTGCTAATTGAAGATACTCTATACAGTAAATTAATTTCTTTATGCAACAATATTTTGCCAAAATCTAAAACAATCATGATTTTCACAAAAATCATACTATAATGCGGAATAAATTAGCGTACATGAATTCATTATCGTTGTTAGCTTCATGAACACCAGACTTGAGATGTTAATGGAATAATGGTTTCTCTCTCTTACTCTCTTTATGTCTACGAAATATTCAGTGTGTTAATGCAATCCCTGAATACACATTTATAGGTGGAGAGAGGATCAATTTTCTAATTTTATTATACTTCTACTAATCCATCATAGTAGGAGTTTTATTTAAAAACAATTTCTTTTCAGTTATCTAATTAAATAAAGATAACTGTAATGGATTAATAATTATCTTATTAAACATATAATATATGTGCCGTAATTATTGTAGGAGGCAAAATTGTTAAGATTATTATTTTTGTAAATTATTTTTGATAAAAAAAATAACTAGATGGTCAATCACTAAAACGGACTCCATATAAAATTTTTTGATGTCAAACGATCAAAATAAAACCCGTATCATCACAGTTAATTTAGAAGAATACATTTTTGATTGATTCTCCAATTACGATTTTTGATTTCAGGTTGAAACTCCTATCAGACCTTCTATTATATTCCCTTATACGATTTCCGAACGTAGTGTGGGTTACGATCTTTCGAGAACTCATACCGGCAGAACCTGATAAGTTTTAGTCTTGAAGACAAGTTATAAATTTGGTTCAACCTACCCACATATTTGTAGGGCTATAGTAGGAACCTATAAAGTAATTATGACAAAAACTTCTAGTGTAATCCAGATATGTATCTACCGATTTCCGCAATTAAGCAAACCTCTCAACGATATCTGTAATTATGAAAAACTTACAGCGATTTCTGCAATTTTCATAAAATACTAAATTACAGTTTATATCATTAAAGAACTGTAATTGCACTCTAAGCCATATTCTCAAGATCATCTTGCATTGAGCTCTTGTTATTAAATGCTTAACTCATCTCCCCCGTTAAAATTCTCGATACTCGTCAATTAAATTTAATTACTGATAATTTAATTTAATCAACATTTAAAATTTTTTTAAGCCCTTTCACTTAACATATTTGACAGTCGGATAATCAAATTCACTTACAAGGTTTGGTCCGGTCAAAACTTAAAAGCTTTCTTAAGAGGATATCGTCAATCCTGATCTTTCAAGACGTGAATTCCATCAATAATTAATATTCACCATATAATTAATATCATTATCCAACTTATTGGGAATATAAACTCATATAAGTTCGCACCCTCTAATTAATCAAAATAACGAATATTACATATACGCAAATTAATAATTATTTCAGGATTAAGAGTATAAACACTCTTCATCATAACCTTGGGGTGAATTAATTTTTATAGTTAGTATAAAATTAATTACCCAAATGTGTTCCATTTAATATACACAAAGTGTACTAGTACAGAGAGTCGGAACAATAGACGACGCAATTATCTGTTTTCCGTAACCAAGACAGGCCTATTAAAATTCTGTTCTACAGTCGTACCACAGTCGTACCGATAGTATGTCTATTTTTATCTAAACTGTGAACAAATACTTATATTCTGTAAGAATCTAAAATTTAGTCTTCTGTGTATATATCGTACTCTACACACCAGATTAAATACTGTACAAAATAAAAGACATCCATGCATAACATTAAAAAAATGATATTGCACACATTGTTCATTAAGATTCTCATAAAATAAAATTTTAATTTTATTAAAATAAAATTAAATACTAAAAATATAGTTTTCAGTATATAACCCTAACAATCTCCCACTTATACTCAAAATTATGTTGCCATACATTTGACTCTTGTGCCCTCTACATGACTATCAAAAGTCTTAGTCGGTAAACTCTTTGTAAAAGAATCTGTAAGGTTATCTCCTGATACAATCTTTATCACAGTAACATCACCCGTTATACAATTTCTCATATCAGGTGATACTTACGCTCAATGTGCTTTTTTTTCTTGTGGACTCTTGTTTCCTTTAATTTTGCAACCGCTCCACTATTGTCACAATAAAGTATAATAACTGACTGAACTGAAGGTACTACATCCAGATCCAACAGGAAGTTCTTGAGCCAAACGACCTCCTTGGTTGCTTCAGAAGCTGCCACGTACTCGACCTCCATAGTGGAATCAGCAATGCAGAACTGCTTGATACTACTCCAATTTATAGCTCCACCTCCTAAGGTAAATACATATCCTAAGGTAGACATATGAAAATTTTTGTCTAACTAAAAATTCGAGTCTGTATACCTTAAAGGTACTAGACTGTCTGCCTGGTAAACTAATATATATTCATTAGTCCTTTTCAGGTACTTGATTATATTCTTTATCGCAGTCCAATGCTCCTGTCCTGGGTTAGACTAATATCTGCTAATCATGCCAATGACAAAACAGATGTCGAGTCTAGTGCAAAGTATAACATACATTAGGTTTTCTACTGCCGAAGCATAAGGAACCGTCTTCATCTTCTCTATCCCATCAGGTGTCTTAGAGTACTAATCCTTAGATAGAGTAATTCCATACCTGAAAAGGAGAAATCCTTTCTTAGAATCTTGCATGCTTAAACGAGCAAGGATATCATCGATATACATTGCTTCTGATAAGCTCAACATTTTTTATTTTTGATCTCGCACAAGTTTGATCCCAATGATGTGACTAACTTCTCTCAAGTTTTTCATATCGAACTGCCTATATAATCGTACTTTTACCGTAGATAATGTCACGACATCATTTTCAATGAGCAAGATATCATTTACATAAAGTACTAGAAAGATCACCACACTTTTGTTATGCTTCTTGTACACACAGGACTCATCTAGACTTTAATCAAAACCATAAGACTTTATGGCTTGATCAAATTGAGTATTGTAAGATCTCGATGCATGCTTAAATCCATAAATAGATCTCTTAATCTTGCACAACATGTGCTCTTGGCCATTCGCTATGAAACCACCTGGTTGTACCATATAGATACACTCATCAAGATTTATGTTAAGAAAATTTGTCTTGACATCTATTTACCAGATTTCGTAATCGAAATGAGCAGTAATAGATAAGAGAATCCAGATAGACTTAAGTATGGCTACCAGTAAAAAGGTTTTTTCATAATCGATCCCTTCTTTCTAAGTGAACCCTTTTGCAACAAGTCTAGTTTTGAAGGTTTCAACTTTTCTGTCGGCTTCTCTTTTTCTCTTGTAGATCCACTTGCATTCAATGGATTTTATCCCTCTGGGTGGTTCTACAAGTTCTCAGACCTGATTAGAATACATAGATTCTATCTCTGAATTTATAGTATTTTGCCAAAGATTTACATCTTTTTCCTGAAGTGCTTCATTGTAGTTACAGAATTCGATATCTAGTTCTGTCGAGACCCTATCAAAAAACTCTCCCAAGAACATATACCGATCAGGTTGATGAATAACCCTCTTATTACGACGAGACAATACCCGTGTCTGTGTACTTATAGTAACACGTTGTGCAGAATTTGAATTCTGTGCATCAGCACCGTTTTCACGATTTGCACCCGTCTCGATAATCCTCCCACTACGACGAGACAATGAGATATCAGTGACTTGTGGTTCTTCTTTCTATCTACTGGTATTTTCTCTCATTTCTTTTAAAATAATATTATTTTTGGGCCTATGGTCCATAATATAATCATTTTTTAAGAATTGGGTATTGGTGCTAACAACGACCTTTCGAACCTTAGGATTATAAAATAAACCACATTTCATTCTCTTAAGATACCACACAAAGAAACAGACTTCTGTTCTCGGTTCTAACTTACCCACATTCACTTTCAGCACATGTGCTAGACACCTCCAAATGTAAATGTATTTCAAACTAAGTTTACACCCGATCCACAGTTCTGTGGGTGTAAAAGATACTGACTTAGAAGGTATCAAGTTCATAATGTAAGCCGCTGTCTCTAATGCAAGTCTCCAAAATGAATCGGGTAAATCTGAATAACTCATCATGGATCTTATCATCTTCATAAGAGTCATATTCTTTCTTTTTGCTACACCATTCTACTGTGGAGTGTCCAGTGCAGTTAGTTGGGATATAATTTTTTCTGATGACAGGTAATCTCTAAACTCTTCAAAGAGGTATTTTTCACCAAGGTCGGATCGTAGTTGTTAGCCCAAGGACTTCTTATTTTGATTTTGATAATTTTGATAATTTATTTTCTAAGAATAAATGGTTTTAAATGGATAATATTTTATATTTTCAAAATGAAAGTATTAACAGAGTTTGAACAATCAAAGTTGACACTTTAGCCAAAAAGAAATGACTTTTATCTCAAAAAATATTCAAACACTTAAGTATTCTTTAATTAGAATATTTCATGTTGATCTTAATTAAAAATTAAGTCAAAAACTTTTAAGGTAAAGTATACTTGAAACTTAATAAGTGTATGAACACCCATTAATCAAATGGTTTGACACCCTAACTATTTTACAAGTTGATCTTCAGGTACCAAAACGTTAGTGTTGACACAAACTAGTTTTGTGTCAACACAAAAATTCCAAAGTACCCAGGTTTCATTTTGAGTCGACACAAACATATTTTGAGTCGACACAAAAGTGATCCTCACTTTTGGTTTCTGAAAATTTGGGTCGACACAAATAAAAATTGTGTCGACACAAAACAACTGAGACTTCCTGTAGATTTTTGGTGTCGATCCTAAGACAAGTTGTGTCGACCCAAAAGTCCCGAGCCTGCCTGCAGAATCATGGTGTCGACCCCAAGAGCAAATGTGTCGACACAAAACAACCGAAGCTGACTGCAGAATTTTGG
This sequence comes from Heliamphora pulchella, assembly GCA_032270985.1. Taxonomy (NCBI): domain Eukaryota; kingdom Viridiplantae; phylum Streptophyta; class Magnoliopsida; order Ericales; family Sarraceniaceae; genus Heliamphora; species Heliamphora pulchella. Next base: position 5,604 of record JAULJZ010034173.1, read on the forward strand.
TGTCGACCCCAAAGCACAAATGTGTCGACACAAAAGTACCGAGGTTTCCTGCAGAATTTCAGTGTCGAGACAAGAGACAAGTTGAGTCGACACAAATGGTCCCTCTGAATACTGAAGCTTTAAATGAGTCGACACCAGATTCAAATGTGTCGACCCCAAAACGTTGGAAGGTAAAGTGTAGAAATTGTGTCGACCCCACAGAAAATTCGTGTTGACCTAACCACTTGAAGAACTCGGCCCTAAACACTTTGTGTCGACACCAAAGCTATTTGTGTCGACCCTAAAGTCAGAAATTCAAAATACAACATATCTCAACGGCTGAATTTTTGGCATTTATTACTCCCACCTACCTCTAACGGTCAAGAATTCACAAGAACTTATATAAGAAGCTACTTCTCAGCATTTAAGAGGTTGGAGACTTGCATTTACTGTTCCATTGCTCAAATCAATCTCAGAAATCATCAAGCTCACATTTATTGATGCAACTCCAGTTCTTGTTCCTCATCTCTTTTTACCATTTTATTTATTATAAATTATTTCTGTAAAGAGAGTGAGTGTTCTTCATTTATTACACCTCATTTATTATAATCAATGGTGAGTCACCCTTTAGCCTTTGAGTGAATGAGTGAATCTCATCAAAAAAGAGTTCAAGAGAGATTAGAAGAAAACATAGGCTTATTTTCATAGGATCTTCTTGAAGCTGTATAAGGCATTGAATGTACCCGTAAACATTCAGATAGCTCAAGAGAAGACTTGAAGTTTGTAAAGACTTGGAATACGCCCGTGAAGTATTCTATATAGTGGAAATACTCAAGGGAGATCTTGAGGAGTGGATGTAGGCTAGGATAAATTCGAACCACTATAAATCCCTGGTGTCTGATTCTATTTTTCTATCCCTCGTTTTTTAATATTTGCATTGCTTAAATATTTACATATCTTGTTTTATTGTAATATTAAAAAAATTTTAAAAAGAGTTTTTAAATTGCTATTTATTTTTTAAGACCCAATTCACCTCCTTCTTAGGTTGCCTAGATCTAACAGTTGTGATTTGATACTTTCACCCAAATAATTCTTTGCCTCCGCCTTGAATTTTTCAAATTTCTCAAAGTATTCTGACTTATGGTACATCAAGTAAATGTATTCATACCTTGAGTAATCATCAATGAAACTGATAAAATATTCTAAGCCACCTCTAGCTCGGATTGTCATAGGACCACATACCTCAGAATGAACTAGTTCCAATAATTCTTTAACTCTATAGCCTTTGGCCGAAAAAGGCTTCTTGGTCATCTTTTTCTCTAAGCAAGATTTACAGACTATAAGTGCCTCAACTATCAATAAACTCAAAAATTTATTTTTTACCAGTCTGTTTATCCATTTTAGATTAATATGACATATGTGTAAGTGTCAAAAAAATGTTTGGTTCATTAAAGAAGAAAACTTTCTTTTATATGGTAAATTAGATATTTTATTCAATTCAATTAGTTACAGTGTATGAGATATTAGAGTAATAATATAAAGATCATCCACCAATGTACCAGAACATATAACCTATTTAATATTCTTAATAACCACATAGTCATTAAAATAAACTAAATATCTGTATTTAACTAATCTAGAAATCGAAACTAAGTTCTTTCTACTCGAAGGTATATAAAGACAATATCTCAATATAAAAACTTGATCTCTACCAAAATTGAGAGTGACATCTCTCACTACAACTGTTGTCACCTTTGTATTATTACCTATATGTAGGTAAATTTTTCCATCACTAAATTGTCAGGCTTCTTAGAACCCCTATAATGAATTACAAACATAATTAGTGACTCCCGTATCTACACACCAGGTACTGATAAATAACACCGCTAAACATATTTTCACAATCAATGAACATAAGTTACCTTGATTGTTCTGTCTTCTGAAAAATACTGGACATAATTTTTTTCAGTATTGTGTCTGATTGCAGTGAAAATATCTGCCTTTCAACTTTTTCACACCAGTCCATAGTCTACTAATTACCCTAGAAACTGTATCTCCATATTTCTGAACTTTTTTTTTCATCTTGCCTTCCGGCCCAGAGGAAGAACTTTTTTTAGAAATAAACATATTTCTTAGAATTGAAGGAATACTCTTGGTAGTTAAAACTATATTCAAGTTACTTTTCTAATCAACAAAATTTGGTCACGTTAGTTTATTTTTTTTGAGTATAACCATGAGTAAATTGAAAGTGTCATATTATTCCTAAGAATCACATAATTAAAAAAATAACCATTAATTATGACGAGCAATACTTTAAATTTATTTTAATTTGGTTCTCTCTACCATTTTAAAAGAAATTCTCCAGCAGCTTGGTACCCTGTGAATAGCATGCCTCGATGGGAGGACGTCTACTATCCATCGTTTATCTAGACAGACTAATTTTAATTAATTTTACTATCTAGGCAGCTGACCTTACCAAGTAAAATTAAGTAGCTGACATAATTTCGCTTCAGTAGATAATAATAGTGACTCAGATGGAGAGATTACTATTATACACAGTTAAGTGTTAACCATCACCTAATTCCAAATCAATCACTTCGCAATGAACCTGCATATGGAGAAGTGATCTATACTTACAATTTTTCAAAATTATCTCTAAAGGTGGTTTGCACTGGCGATACCGCAATAATCTATCCGATAGAAAGAAAGGTTTTACTGCCAACACGTAGGATTTAATTATATTGCCTATAAACTGGTGATCAAGACTACAAAATTTATCTGTGAATAAATTCTCTTTCCCACTTAGATTTTTAAAATATTTTTGTGGGTTTAAAAAATTCGTTTAATTAAAATAAATTTATTAATTTAAAAAATCACACGATCTGAAAGAATTAAACATCTTTTTGTATACACTATTCCAAAGATTCTGGTTTGTCAAACCATCTTTTCGTGTTTTAATGCGTAACAAATAAAATTTAATAAATGCATAATTTTTTCCATCAGCTTTTCAGCTAAAGTAGTGATTAAAGACTTTTAATTATTTTATTTTTTATTACACATTTTTCAAAAAATAATAATTTATTTAGATTAAATATTTTTTTATTTAATTAATTCAAAATTCAAAATTAATTTTTGTATTTTTCCAAGATATCCGATTTGATAAGAAATTATCTTAAACGTGATATTTTGTAAAAAATAAAATATCTAAAAAATTTTCATTTAATTAAAAAATTAATTTTATTTTTCTTTATAAAATATTTAATTAAAATAAAAAATTTTGAATTAATTAAATTAACAGAAAAATATATAACAAATATACATTAACTACGCAGTTCATATGAATATAAATGAAAGATATGAATATATTCTGATTTTATGACCGAATCGAAACTCTTAAGTGCTTGTGTCTTCTGTAGAAGATAACTTGTAAAAATTCTTTTTCGAGTCAGTTTTCTGTATCCTGATTGCATCAGGATCTTCTGATATGCTATGATATACAAATATATCATATCAGTATCAAAACATATCAAAAAACACGATCCAAGACAGCTCAGATAGCCACCACAATCGTTAGCAACCAGCATCACCGTCGGCGCCACCATGCCGCTACCTTTAGGCGACTTTTGCCGTCACTCCTGAGCACCATTTTCAATGCCGTTTTCTCTGAAAAATAGCTCTCAAATAAATACTATTTTTTAGTCAAAAAGTAACCCAAAAAATAGCCATAAAAAAGCTCCTAAACAGCCACCATCGTTGCCTAGCGCCACCACCGCCCGTTTGGGATTCTTTCATTGCATTCTTGGCTCTTGTTTATTTTAAAAAAATAGCACTGATATCTGTATGACTCGGATTGAGGGGTTTTGAAAAATAGCCAAAAATATGAAAATTCAAAGAATATTTTAAAAAAATCTTTTTAACACATTGAAAATCAAATTTAAAAAACCCCTTTTGTTGAAAATAGAGTTGCTACTTAGTTTTTGAGAAAAATTAAAAAAAATAAAATTGGCTACTGATCTTCAAAATATTAACCAGAGAAAGAGGGTTCGTGGGTTAAGGTACGAATCGAGGAAGGTGTTAAACACTCCATTCATCCAACCATAAGGTTGGCCTCTACTAATTATCATTGGTTTTTTAATAGAATTTCTCAAATATGGAGGTAAGGAGAGAATATCCGCAGTCAAATATGAAAAATACATACAATATGTACATAACACTCAAAAACACATAAATGTCAAAAGAAAAATCATAAGTCCCATTCCATACAATTTCTATCTAAAACATACATGGAACACACCCACATGCAATTTTAAAAATAATCCTAAACTATCATAATTCAAATGAAAGAATAAAATAAGCTAAAGAATGCCAAAATTACCTAAACATGTATTGCTACAAAGTATGCGAAACAATTGTGAAATAAAACCTTAAACTAATACGTACAATATGCATGTTGTCAAATTATCTAAAAGCATATGCAAAACATGTAAAAAGTTTTGCTTTAAAAACTAACCAAAACAATAAAATCTAATAACAAATATTTTGTGTATTAATAAGTAAATATTTGAAATTTTAATTTGAAGAAGAAATAAATTAAAGAAAACTTACAAAAGAATAGGTAAGCCAAAAATGTTAAAGAAAATGATCATTTAAACTACTTAAAAGATCACTATTTTCATTCTATATATTTTTTTTAAACAAAGCGAAGAAAAATAATAGAAATGAGATAAATGAAAAAGTTCTAAAAAACAAAGATTATACTATCATTTAGAAGAAAAAGAAGAACTAACATAAAAGGTTTTTTTTTGTGATTTTTAGGTTTAATAAAAAAATAAATAAATAAAAAGTCAAGAAAAATAAGATAAATACTAAAAAAAGAAAATCAAGCTGTAGAAAATGAAACATTTTTTTATGAAAATAAAACTAATGATAAAAATGAGAATAAAATGATAGAGAGAAAAGCTATACTATTATTAAAAGAAAATAAAAGCTAACAAAAGAAAATTAGATTAATTATAGTGAAGGAACTAACATTAAAGAGAAAACAAAGAAAATGTAACATTAGTATTAAAGAAAATAAAATGAATAGTAAAAAAAGATAAAATGCTATAGAAAAGAAAAAGAAGAGAAAATGAAAAATGAAAACTAGATCATTAAACTAAAATTACAAGAAAAAAATGAAAAAGAAATGACTAATGCATTAAAAGAAAATTACATTAAGTTAAAAGAAATAAAATATGAAAAGAAAATAAAACTATATTATAAGAAAAAGAAAGAAGAAAGTTATTGTTGAGAAAATTACATTACTATTGAATGAAAGCTAATAATTAAAATGGAGCATTCAATTAATAGTACAAGAAAATAAAATAAAATGCTAATAAACGAAAATTAGACTAATAAAATAAAAAAAAGAATGTAACTAATGCTAGAATATTAAATTAAAAGAAAAATTAAAAAAATAAAGTACTAATAAAGAAAGAACTAAATTAACATTAAGAGAAAATTAACGATTAAATGGGTGCAATATTGACAATTACAACTATTTTTATGTAAGTGCCTTAATTATAACAATTAACAACATTATCAAGTTGTAATTGCTAGAGATATATTAGTACTATTTTAATGAATTAATTAAAAAAAATAACAAATGTGTTAAGTGTGAAGTGAGGAAATTAATATCTAAAGAAGTAAAGAAAACAACTAAATTATATGAAGTAAACGAGATTAATTATATAAATGAAAAGAATAGGCAATTTGAAATTAAATTTTAACCCGGTCATTCTAAAAGAGAGGAAATGGAGCTAGAAAGACCGGAGATCGAAACAAGGTACCTAGAAAGTGGCTGCCCCACTTTCTCCATGGATTGAGGCATTCTCCCACATTGAACGTTTAAACTTTAACCCCTTTGGCTTTAATGCCCTGTTCTTACTGAGGACCGTAAAGCTTAATAGATTTTTATTGGCGGCCACCACATAGCTTTGGAACCCGCAGTCCCATGTCTTTCGATTCGGCATTATGGAGCTATGTCCGACTGTAAAGGAGTTCGCTGCCATCTTAGATTTGACTCCACGGAGTTCTGTTGTCGTTCCTACTCCCTTCCTCTCAGTTCGGCAGTAGGTGATGTAATTTTGTGGCCTATCCAGGATGGAGGCTTCTCTTCTGACCTCGGACGACTGTCTTAACATCCCATGACTTATTGAGAGGTTTCATCCTATTGGTGACCTCAGAGATCTAGACTTTCAGCTACAGCGTCGTTATGCACTTTGCTTCTGCCTCCTTGCTCAGTATCCCATAATCCTACCATTATGTTGTCAGTTTATCTCACTTCGTCTACGTGCTGAGGGCTTTCAAACGCCCACAAATCATTTAGGTCACTAACGACTGCCCTTTCCCTTCTTTCCTCGTCATCTTCAATAGCCCATGTATTGTCAATTTTTTCCCAGATATTCTCTTCAATGAAATTCACTTGCTGTTCCCGAGCAACCCAGAAATCAGTCCACTCTACTCCATCTGATTTTAACACGATTCTTTCTAACCAGTAGGACTGCATCTCATCGACGTACACTTCCTCCTTGAAAAGTTAGAGAAGGGTGATTCCATCAAGCGCATGGCCAAACCCATAAGGCCAACTCGGGTAATCCAATGGCCAGTCATCTTCTTCATCGCGCTCCTCCTCTTGTTGGTAGGTTTGAATTATCGGTTGATACCATTCCCAGGCATTATCATTCCATTCTTTCATTTTGTCTCGACTGTCTCTAATCATCATGAATGAGCATGCCGTCTGATCCTTGGTAGACAAAACACGAGGGCGTGGCAGGCATACTGAACAGATATATTGGCTCGGATCCTCCGATTCCCCCAAAGATATGTAATTTATCCCAGCTTTCCTAGCATGGTTCAGCAAGGAGTTAGCCGTTACGTTCGGTTTTGGAGCAGCGGATGGTGGCGGGATCACTTTGTTGTCAATGAGATTTTGGATTTCATGATGCAGCCTCATGCACTTATCCGTTAGGTGCCCATGGTCTTGATGAAAGGCGCAATATTTGGAAGCATTGAATCTCTTGGTGGCAGGGGATCGGGTACAGGCATGGGGTCTAATGGTTTGATGAGCCCTTTCTCGACGAGTCGATTCAGGGCGGTGGATAAAGAAATATTAAGGGGAGTAAACACCCTTCTTGGCCTCTGTTGCTGTTGGCTGTTATCTAACTGTTGGGTATTATTGGACTGTTGGGCGAAAGAGGATGGGTTTAGCAGGTTTACCTCGTTTGAGCGGGACACGAGGTTGGTGGTAGCGGATTGGTTCTGGTTATTTGTGGAAAAAGTCCTTCTGGGCTTCTGGCTTGGCTTGGTCTTTTCAATGTCCCCAGACTCGATTGCATCTTCTATCTGAACCCACTATTAAACAACTGCTCGAATGTAGAGAGTGGCTGCGTGATCAAATAACGCTTCAACGAGGACTGCAGGTTCTTCACCACTATCCTTACTTGTTCTTTCTTAGAGGGCCAGTTTGTCATCTTGGCAGCCTTCCCCCTCCACCGGGTCAGAAAATAACAAAAGAATCTCGGTTCTCCTGTCAGGTCGTTTCGAGCTCTCGGGTAGTTACATCTAGTTGGACATTGTAACTATACTGGCTTATAAAAGCTGTTACTATGTCTTTCCAAGTTCTGGTTTTGGCTATATCAAGGGAGAGAAACCCTTTTTGGGCTGCCCCAGAAAGAGATCAGTGAAAGAGTTGAGCCTTCAACTGGTCGTCAATCCCCATTGGCGACAGGGTACCAACGTACATTCGAAGATGAATTCTGGGATCTCCGGTTCCGTCAAATTTTTTCATGTCTGACATTTTGAACTTTTCTCCCAATTTAGCATCTGGGAACAGGCAGAGTCCCCCTACATCGAGTATATATTCCTCAACTCCCTTGGCTTTTCTGAGGACCTTTTCCATCCTGTCGATCTTCTCAATCAGTGTAGATTCTCTAGATTGCGCCGTGTTTTCCTCCTCAACTATCGCCTGACGAGGGTTCCGTAGTGGTGGTGGAACAACTTGCGGTCCATCAGGGACCTGGTTATCATCTCAAAAGTCTTCGGCATTCTCATTCATGTCATCTGGTTGTCCATTCACAACAGGGATACGGGCCTAAATTTCCCAGATCTGTGCCTGACATTGCACTTGAGCCTAGGTCTGCTGTTTTACGGCTCGTTGTATATCAACGATTGCCCTCATTAGGGCTGTCAGATTCACCTCATTTTCTGCCATCTCAACTGATTGTTTGGGTACCCTATAGAGTCTTCCTGTCACTGATCTTTTCCAGACATGTGCTGACTGTAATTTTCTCGGCACAATGGTAAACTCACAGAGAATACCTGGATCCCAAAAATAGAGTACCTAGTATCAGAGTCTTCCCGGGAAAACATTCTGGCAACAGGTAGCAAATATCTCAAATTCCCGAAACAGTGAATCATGAGCAGATAAACACGGAGACCGACACAATGTCCCTGTCAAGCTCGTGCCGACGGCACAACAGGATAACCCAAAAACCAAAAAGACGGTTAAGAGGGGTAAATAACTAAATTCTAAAGGGAAAGTCCATCTGAAACGAGGAAACGAACAGTACTTTGGTAGGGAAACAGAGCTACGTTGACTGGGCTGGTTCGACCTAAAAACGGGCAGCATGACGGTAGGGAAATAACTCTCACGGGTGTTATAAGGGTTTGAAATAAAACGAGCCTATGTCAAGGGGGAGGAAACTAACGACCTGGGAAGATCTTAGAGGAGAGAGAAAACTACCCTAGAAGTGTTAAAACGAAACACAAGCATGATCCCGGTAAGAAAACTACGGTAAGAAAGATCGAATATGGTGAAAAACAAAACTCGAGTAAGAACCCGAAGGAAAAGCTAGCCTAAGCACAGGATAACAGAAAACCCGGGTTGAACCCGGAGAAAGAACTTGATCAAAACAATTCTAGCAACATACAAACAAAACATACAATGAAAAAACACATAATTTTACTAGGGTTTGCAACATCTAATTGGGGGGGTCTAAGTTCACTATATGTGTCACGCCCCAAACACCAAGGTCACGCAAAAACCCACCAACGCACCCATTTAAGAAAATAGGTTTTACAATTGCAAATTAAAAATATAACATTCGGATAAAAGATTTCCCAAGGATCAACTCTCAGAAACAATAAACATGCATTCTCATAGATGAATAAGCATATCGCCAAAAGGCGTACAAAATTAGTATTCACAAGCATCACATGTAAAAGTACATGTCTCAAAAAGAAAAACTACAGCAAGTCTTCCATCACCTCTGCAACTAGGTCAACT
>JAULJZ010034184.1:0-37478 GCA_032270985.1 Heliamphora pulchella
TATCTTTTGAGTTCAAATTATAAAATTTTGTAGGACTGCTAAAAGCATCATATCAACTACCAAACATATGAAATATAAACTTATCAGGTACTCTGGTAAATGTATCAGATGTATTCAGAAAATTTCACATTTGTTTTAATTGATAAATATATTAGTTTACTTCTTATTCAGGAAAAATTACCATTGTTTGAACTTATAAATGTGACAGAATAGGTTCTCTAAAATATCTCATACATACTTCACCAAAACTACCATGATATTTTATCATGTAATTATGCAAAATAAAAAATAAAAAATTCAAAATAAAATCATTATGAATTACAATTGAATACGTAAAGCCACAAAAACATAAAACGTTTCAAAAAAGAACAAATATGAACTATCTTCAAAACATGAAAACTGAATCATTCGAGAAAAATTGATTTCATATCTACAAATAAAAAAAAAACGTTGAAAAAAATAATTGATTTCATATCCACAAATAGACAATTTTATATTTTTAAAACAAAAAAATCAAAAACAAAATAATCCAATCTAACAATAACGTATACATACTAGTAAAAATCTGGAAAGCCTTCGAATTGTAAATATGAATAATTCTTTGAGCACAACAAAATGGTAATGAACAAATTGAAAAATGAGTAAAAATCTATTCCAAGTTAGGAAAATTAGTTGATTTTCAATTTTCAATTAAATCGTTTGCTACTTTTGAATTTTAATGAGTTTTGACGAATTTTGATATCTGCGTCCAAAAATATTCTCTAAATAGAAAAATATGTTTGTCTAATTAAATTACAAGATATTGTACAAATCAATATTTGTGAAACTAATACCTAAAATTAAGGGGAATATAATGCTTTTCATAAACAAAGTGATAAGTCAAAATAATATTGTAATTAATATGTATCTTAGAATCAGGGGGATTAAATGAAAAATACACCACCGGTTTCTATATAGGATAATGCATCTTATAATCAAGGCATTTATAATAGAAATAAGACACCAGTTGATAAAGGACGTATTAGACTAAAAAATTATAAAATTTAAATAAAAAAATTAAATCCAATACAAAAAAATAGATGGGACTAAAATACTCACATACTTTTAGAATATGACTAAAATTTAATTAATTCTTAATAGAACCCAAAAAATTTAAGAAAAATAAATAATTTACGCACAAAAAAAAAAAAAAAGAAAAGCCAAAACGAGAAATTTTTATCCCATTTTGGCTTGCCTCTCCAGTCCCATCTTTAACTGCTTTTCCCCTTCATTTCCATGTCCATGCCTTCATTACCAGATCGCAAATCCACCTTCGTGTCCGTCGTCTCCTCCGCTTTCTCTCTGAACTTCTTATATACATCCCCTCTGTAAAATTCTCGAGTTCTTGCCACCAACATCAACGAAGCTAGAGCTCCGAAGAAACTCACGGCGGCCAAGATCACGAAAGAGAGTCTGTAACAATGGGCGCCCATGCAAGTCAATTCATTCCCCGACGATCTGTTCATTCCTTTCCTCTCCAGCTCCTTCAGTGCCTCCCGATCGTAAAGATGTCCGGTGATCCTAACATTCAGGATGTAAGATCCGAGGGGGCTCGCCAATTGGCCGTAGTTGAACAACGTGGAGTAGTATTTCAGGCCGAAGAGCTCCGATATGATCGAGTAAATCAACGGCAATTGCGCGCCTAACGAGAATCCGATGATCACCGACGTGACGTAGACGGGGCCGGGGAGGGGGAAGGCGATGAGGAGGTGGCCGAGGGAGGAGAGGAAGAGGACCGCCGTCATCATCAGCGGCCTGGGGAACTTTCGTGAGGCGAGAAGGGCTTCCGAGACGAATCCGGCGAAGATCCGGCCGAAGTAATTCCATATGCTCAGAAGCGAGAGGAAGGTATTGATCGTTTTCGTTGGATAGCCAAGAGATTCCCCGATCTGCCCCATGTTGTCGGTGGCGGTTAAGCTCGATCCGAGTCCGCAAAAAGTCGCGAGGAAGAGGATCATCATGTCGGTGCTGAGGAGCGCTTGCAAGATCGTGTAATCTTCTCCTCTTTCCGGTTTATTGAAGATGTCTGAAAAGCAAGAGGTTTTTCCCGGCTTCTCCTCCGCCGCCGGATCAGGATTTGGTTCTTTTTCAATGGGTTTTGGATCGTGGATGGTTATTGACGGAGGAGGAGCAGTTAGGGTTTTCTTTTGGTTCCAGAGGATTACCTCTTCTCTGACGGCGATCAAAAGATTGACAAAGAGCAAGGCGCAGACCACGGTGGCGCTACCGGCGTAAGCCGCCTGGGAGAAAGCTACCAATTTCTGACATATCGTCATCGCCATAAGAAATAACGCCAGCACAATCGACAACCAGAGGAAATGGTAGTAGATTCGAAGTTCGTTTGGTTGCCGGACCACCTTCATTTCTCGTATCGTGAAGACGAAAGCTACCGAAAGCGCCGCCGGAAGCCACGCGATGAGGAGGATTAGAGATTTGGAATCGTTGTCGTAGACGGCTAAGTAAATCTGGGTCATGATGGCTCCGCTTAAGCCGGTGAACCCCTTGAGGAGGCCCAGCATTATTCCTCGGCTCTCCGGGAAGTTTTTGACGGAGGTGACCAGAGCTCCGGTGTTTGCGAAGTTCTGAGAGTTTGCTCCGATGCTTATGTACAGACACATTTGCCAAACTTTTGGCTTGGCGATCTTGCCGGTGACGGCGAGCCAGATCATGAAGTAGCCGACGAAATTGAAGGCGGCGCCTAGGAGAAGCACGAACCAAGTCGGAGTTATTTCGGCGATGAAGCCGGAGTGAACGCCGATGCTCGCCCCGAGATCCTTGAAGAAGCCCAAGAGATTGAGGGTGGTTTGGTCGTATCCGAGAGTGGCTTTGATCTCTTTGGAATAGACTCCGAAAAGATAAGTTGCGCCGGCTCCGGCCATGATCAGGAAGGAGGCGAAAAGTGAGAACCACCGGCCTCGGAGAACTTGTGTTGCTAATCGGAACACCTCAAAGCTATCGCCGCCACCACTGTCGCCGTCACCGGCGGCGGTGGTCCTTCCTACTGGTGCGTCGCCCATATTCGCACTTCCGTTCTTGCTGGATTAATCTGGAATCGTTTTATCTCCACTACTTTGCTGCTGGATCTAAATTTCAATGCAGGTCGATTTGTGTAGAAATGGAACCAATTTGTGGGTTTTTTTTTCGATCTTTTCTTTGGGAAATCATTCGCGGTTTGAATGTGGAATGTGAAAGTATCACATGCATTAATCTGTGGGCCAGAGCCACTGAGGTCGAGAGTTCTAAAAATATATAGACACTGTAAGGCGATAGCCTTATCCCAAGGTGCTTTAAACAGTCTGAGAGCATCCGCATCAATAGATACCTAAATTAGCTAATTAAAATATCAAAAACTTAATTTAATTAGTCATTTTTTATATAACACTTTAGCAATACTAGCTAAATTAGTTATCTTTGTTAAAATATATTTTTTAGGATAATTTTTAATAAAATTTCATTTTATGCTTCTTTTTACTATTAGGTCCTAATATTAGTTTAACTTTTTAATAGGTCCCATTTTGAATTGGTATTCTGAAATTATCTTTACATTCAATCCTCTTTTTGCACCTCTCGGATATTCTCATTTACACTTCATTGAAACAACTATGAGAAATCAATGAATACAATCGATTCAAACCTACTATTTTCGATTTTGAGGCTCCAAATAACTCCAAAATGTTTTTTGATATATTTCAAAAAATAATACACTATTTTAGTTTAACATTTTTTTAATATATTTTAGAAAATGATACACTATTTCAGTTCAAAGTTTTTTTTTGCATGTGAGACATTTTTTAAAAATTTTATTATTTCACATGTACCATTTATTTATGTTCAGCAAATTGTGTATTATTTTATGTGATTTAACAAAATAATATATCATTTTTTGATATTATTAGTGTATCATTTTATGTGTTCATCAAATTTTGTACCATTTTCTAATATTGTTAGTATTCACCAAATATTGTATTATTTTCTATAATTTTGGAAAATAGTGTATCATTTTTTTAATGTTGTTATCGTTCCTTTAAGCGCATATATCATTTTCTGAATATATTTAGTGTATCATTATCTGTAATAATAATACATATAATATTTTTTCATGTATCATTTTCTGCAACTTGTAATTTAAAAGAGATTACGTACCAAAATCTATAGAAGCAAAAATTGTATACAAGAAATTGCGATGCAATCAGCGTATCTCCACGAAAAATGAAAAACCAATCTTTAACGTATAAAAATCACAAAAAATGGCTTCAAAATCGTCTTCTTCCCTGTGCGGTTCTTTTTAATATAATTGTGTGCATACACAAAACACGTTATTTTGCGTGCATTCACAAAATCTGTTCAATCATAAGCAACATCTAAAAATAAGAGAATACAAAATTTGAAATAAAAATATAATAACAATCATTCCATATATATCGAGTTACTTTTACTAACAACTATGGGTATATAGGTAAAAAAAATTCAAAAAAATATGTAAAATAGGACCTAGTGAAATATGAGACTTTTGAAAATGACTATCTATAAACAATATTTTAAACTGGAACTTATCTCTAATTTATGCTCTTTTTTTATTTTAAACAATAGCCAGCAGTTGGTTTTTGCAACCAAAACAGCAGCCAAGCAAAGCAGCAACCAAACAATAGATGGAATGGAAGATAGCAAAGCAGCAACCAAAACATACAACACCAAATACAACAGCAACCAAATCATACAACAGCAGCCAAGCAAAGCAGCAACCAAAACAGCAGCAAAAAAAGATACTACGAACATTTTTCAGAGCACACGGTTCACAATACTAGCTATCCTTTTTAAAATATTATTTTTTTGTCCAAGTGGCCACATTTTATAAGTATTTTATAATTATAATATTAATGGCCCTGTTTGGGATAAATTGTAGAAATTTTGTTTATTTTTTGCCTCTTTAATTTTTTTTGACTAATTTTTTTCACTTTTTCGAATCGTCTTGCTGAGATGAATCAAAAAAGTAAATTTTTTTGATAAAATGATAAAAAAAATTCATTAAAAACGAAAATAAGCAATATTATGTCCCCGATAGTTTTTTTTTAACTAGCTTAAAAGCTAGTTTTTTTTCTCTTTTGCGTTTTTAGCCAAAAAGCTAAATTGAGTTCTAAGTAGATTGTTTAGTTACTTAAATTTTAAACTAACTTTTTTAAGTTGGTTGTTTGGATAAAAAGCTATCTTTTTTACTTTTTGTTCAAAGTTGACAATTTTGCCTTTTTATAAATTTGATATTAATAATTATATGTAATTGATAGTGATAGTAAATAAGTTATAAATAAAGAATATTATTATATTTTAAAAGTGGTGGGAGGTTGATTTGAATAATTTGAGAATTTGTGTTTTGATTTGATTTTTTAGTTTTTTAGCCTTTTTACTTTTTTTTTTCCAAACGGACAAAATTAGTTTTTTTATATTTTTAGCCAAAAAAGCCAAGTTGCCAATCGAGACCTAAATTTGGATTATTAGCTTATTTTAGGTTATCTTTGTTTTTTTAATATTTTGATAAAAAAATTTATTTCTTCAACTCGTTTTGATGAGAAAAGTTAAAAAGTATATTAATTCAATTAAGCGATAAAAAAAAGTTTACTAAACAAAATAAGTAAACAAACAATTATTCCAAACAAAGCCAGTCAATAAGGCTGGGACCCTTGAGCAATATTTTATAATTATAATGTTAATAGCTAGTGTATAGTGGCTCCACAAATTTAACTAGTCACTGTAGCAATTGGTGTTTTAGCAAGCCATTTAGCTAGTTTACTACGAACGATTTTTTATCAAATCGCTAGTCAATTTAGCCAAAATAACATAATAGCTCTTAGGGTGTGTTTGCCTATCTTTTTTTAAAAAATTTTGGTCTTTTCATTTTTTTTTAATAAATAGATGTGCAAAAAAATTTGAAAAAACCCAATTGATTAGGCCAAATAAGTAAGTTTTTAAAGAAATTTTTAAACAATTTTTTTAAAAAAAAATAAAAAAAACAAGGCCAAACATAGGCTTAGCATCTTTATCCCATGGAAAATGTTCGGGAGATATACTTTCAGGTTTCAACTAAAAAATACATAAAAAATTAATTGTGACCATTGAAATGCTTTTGAAATTTACAAATACATACGAGTTTCACATGCATTTGAATGGTTAAAATGCATTTTTTGTGATTGAAGTGGTTGGATGTCCGTATTCCAGATATTATTGCTACTTAATTATTCAAATTTTTAGCCAACTTATAATTTAAATTTCATGTTGTTACGTTTTTAATATACTCTTCAACGAGTTCTTTATTATTTTTCTATTTTTTTAAAAATCATTTTTTATTTAATTAATTTTTTTCTTATTATTCAATACCACATCAGTCGACAATAAAAATATTATTTTTAAATATTTCACTCGCTAGTATCATTAACTGTATTTGTTTTTTTTAAATAATTAACTGTAATATAAAAGAAATGAAAAAATGCAAACTTATAAAGGGCAAACCCAGGCCTTACTAGTACACCCATAAACAAAGCCAAAAGCAACAAAAGGCTTTCGGCTAAGCCATAACCGAAAATAAAAACTACCAGAGACAAAAGGAGAGACCACAATTGCCGCCCTCATAATTTTGAAAGGAAAATAAAGGGCGAAGAAATTAGGGCAAACTTACATAATCTGAATGCCTATACAAGTAATCAGTGAAGGCACAAAAAACAAGCTACAAAACCGCAGCATCAGAATCCAGCTAAATCACTACAGCCGGGACCTCTTCAAAGATAACAACCCAATTGCTAGCCAAAATCAAAACCCAAAACCCAAAACCCAAAACCGAGACCAGGTTTTAGAAGAAAATTGATCACTAAAACAGGAGGATAACCACTATTGGAAACACTGCCACCAAGGGAAGGAGGCAAAAACCGCCCCACCAATTTGACGCAGCAAAACCACAGAAACTGGGCCACCTTAGAGACCGAAACAGAAAACCATTTACAAGCAAAAACCAACAGAAGTGAACTCCCAAACCTGTAGAAACCGAGGCACCACCCACAGACCATACCAAAAGCATACGGCTGGGAAAAAAACACACGCACACATCCCTTACACTAGCCGTAAGGGAAAGGCTATAAACAACCCTAGCAAAGCTAAGAACTACATACATCTAATGAGCAATAAAGCAACAAAACAGGAAATCAAAACAAGATCCCAACAGCTATGACAAAGACTCAAAATATAATAGCAAAAACAACTAATTTTCCGTTGGGTGTGTCTTTTATTTTACGTATCTATATAATTAAGATTTTATTTATATCTATTTGAACTGAATTAAAATTATAAATTTATAAAAAATCTAATACCTATAGAACTATTTAATTATATGGGTGCTAGGGTCTTAGATTTTGTCTATAAATAAGATTATAATTTTAATTGTTATGTGGAGATTTGAATCAATGGGGTAGAAATACAAAAAGAGACGAAAAAATATCAGAAATACGAGAGTAACTTCTGAGCGAGAAAACATAAATTGTTTCAAGACTCAAGTTGTGGGTGTTGGATTTTAAGGTATTTTTGGTCGCTTAATTGTATATTCTACGGTTATAGTGGATTATTTCTCTTACTCGTAGATGTCGGTAGGTTGTGCCAAACGAAGCATATTGTTACGTGATTTTCTCTTTGGTGTGTGTATACTTTTGTTTTCATTTGAGTTCGGGAATTAGTGATTAAATCTCATCAAGTGTATCTGAGTGGACAGTTAAAGATTCGAAACCGTGGTAGAAGATCGGAACACAAGTATAATTTTTGATTTCGTATTGTATAAATAAAAAATATTCATTTTCACAGGAAAATAAGAAATAAAATAGGTGACGATTTGGTATGGTGTGCATGGCAAAGGGAGATGCAATGGACAATCAAGATTAGTTGTAGGTAGAATCAAATTAGACGGCGATTTTTTAATTTGACGGATAATTGACAATTATTATACCTTGACGCATAGGTGGAGTGATGGTAGACAATTTGACGAATAGGTGCTTGGCAAATGATGGCAAAATCGATATCGATACTAGTTATCTTCAAAGTGGTTGCATAATTCAAACAAACTAATGTAGAGATTGTTGGGTGTATGTCTTCTATTATGTAGACCAATATAATTTATATTTTATTTACATGTATTTGGGATAGACATGAGTCATGAATTCATAAAAATCTTAATATGTATAGGGTTCTATAATTATATGGGTGCTAGTATATAAATAGTATTCTATAATTTTAGTCGTTGTGCGGAGAATTAAATCAACAGAGTAGAGATGCAGGTGTTAGGATTATATACTGAAAATCATGAATTTATTTGGTTTTAGTATTTAATTTTATTTTAATAAAATTAATTTTTATGAGAATCTTAATGAGTAATATATGCAATATTATTTCTTTAATATTATGCATGGATGTCCTTTATTCTGTACAGTATTTAATCTGGATTGTAGAGTACGACTTGCACACTGAAGACCAGATTTTAGGTTCTTGCAGAATATAAATTTTTTATTCACAGTTTAAATGGAAATGGACATACCATCGGTACGGCTGTAGCACAGAGTTTTAGTAGGTCTGTCTTGGTTATAAGAAACAGATAATAGCATCGTCTATTATTTCGACTCTCTGTACTAGTACACTTTATGTGCATTGAACGGGACACGTTGGGGTAATTAATTTTATACTGACTGTATAAATTAATTCACGCTCCAAGATTATTATAAAAGTGCTTATACTCTTAATCCTGAAATAATTATTAATTTACGTATATTAAATATTCGTTATTTTGATTCGTTAGAGGGTGCGATTTTATATGGGTCTATATTTTCTGTGAGTTGGATAGCGGTATTAATTATATGGTGAATATTAATTATTAACGAAATTCACGTCTCGATAATTCGGGATTGATAATACCCCCTAAAGGAAGCTTATAAGTTTTGACCGGGTCAAACTCTGCAGGTGAATTTTATTATTCGGCAGTCAAATAAGTTAAGCAAAAAAACTTAAGAAATTTCAAGATACTGATTAAATTAAATTGTTAGTAATTAAATTTAATTAGCGAGTATCAAGAATCTTAACGTGGGGAGATGAGTTAGGCATTTAATAACATGAGCTCAATTTAAGATGGTCTTGAAATTATAGCTTAGAGTGCAATTATAGTTCTTTAGTGGTGTGAGTTACAATTTAGTATTTTATGAAAATTACAGCAACCATTGTAAGGTTTTCATAATTATAGATGTGAGTTACAATTTAGTATTTTATGAAAATTACAGCAACCATTGTAAGGTTTTCATAATTATAGATACCGCTGAGAGGTTTTCTTAATTGCAGAAACCGCTAGATACGTATCTGGGCTATACTAGAAGTTTTTGTCATAATTACTCCTCAGGTTCCTGCTGTAACCCTATAAATATACGGGTAGACTGAACCAAATTTATAACTTGTCTTCAAGATTAAAGCTGACAAGGTTCTGCTGGTATGAGTTCTCGAAGGTTCGTAACCTACATTACGTTCGAAAATCGCATAAGGGAATACAGTAGAAGGTCTGACAAGAGTTTCAACTCGAAATCAAAATTGTAGTTGAAGAATCGACCAAAAAAAAGATATTCTTCTAAATTAACTGTGGTTGCACGGGTTTTTATTTTGATCGTTCGACATCAAAAGTTTTGTCTGGAGCTCATTTCGGTAATTGCTCGTCTAGTTATTTTTTATCGACAATCGTGTACAAAAACAATGATCTTGGCAGTTTTACCTCTAACAATTGGTATCAGAGCCATTTTGTCTTTTGTTTACGATTTATCGAGGGGCCTGGTAGATTTAGAACTGTACTAACTTTATTTTGTAAGCGTTCTAATCTCGATTTTATGATCATCGTTATTTTCATATTTGATTGAATGGCTTGGATAAAGATTTAATTATTTTTTTAATTACGAGGGTTGATCGTGATAGTTTAAGTTTTTTCTAGATTGAATGTGAGCCTACGAGACATAGGTATCGATGTAATAGCAGTTTCTATTTTTAAATATTTTTTTAGAATATTTTAAGAACATGTTTAATATCCAAGAAGACGAAGAATAGGCGGCGGCACCAGCAGTGGTTTCGGGAGTTACGGGCCATTGATCACGGTGGTTTTTCTAAAATTTTTTAACTTATTTTTAAGAAACTTTTTCTGCAATTTTTAGGCTTAAAAACAGTATTAAAAATTGTTCAAAAAACACGAAAAAAACTACATTAAAAAATAGCCTGTCAGCGGCACCATTGGCGGCAGTTTGGGGTCATTTTTTGATAGTTTTTTTAATATTTTCGAGACTGGTTTTGAACGGATTTTTTTTGGCATAAAACAGCAATAAGATACCACTAGAAAAATAGTCCCAAAAGTAGGGGAAAAAAGTGCCAAAACAATGCACAAAAATAGGCGGCAACGACGACAACCGGCGGCGCAGGGGTGGCGGCCCTTCAGGGTTGTTTCCGGGGTTTTTTAGGATTGGTTTTGAGGTGTTCTTCGAAGCAATAGGTTGATGGATATTTAAGCTTTTTTAAAAAAAAAATAGGGGCAAAAACACAACCGAAAAAAGCCCAAACGGGCGACTGTTAGGGGCGACGACTTTCGGGGCTATTTTTCGGCCATTTTTAGGATTATTTTTGGACTAATTTTTTGACAAAAAATACTACTTTTTGGGATCTATTTTTCAGTATAAACGACGTCAAAAATGGAGAACCGTAGTGGCGGCACATGGAGGCAGTGGCGGCGACATGGTGGCTGACAGTGGTGGGCTATCCCGAGCTGTCTTGGCTCGATATTTTTGATTAGTTTGATATTGATATGATATATCTGTATATATTGAAGTGTATCAAAGAATCCTAATGCAATCGGAATACAAAAAGTTAATAGGAACGAGAACTATTACAGCTCATCTTCAACAGGAATTTGGAACTTACCAAAATTTCTATTCGATCATAAAATCAGAATATATACATATTATGCATATATATTCATATGAACTACGTGGATGATGTATATATGTTTTGTTTTTTCTTGTTAATTTAATTAATTTAGAAAATTCGATTTTAATTAAATATTTTGTAAAAGGAAAATAAAATTAAGTTTTTTTAATTAAAATTTTTAATTAAATGAAAAGGCTTAAGATATTTTATTTTTTTCAAAATATCACGTTTAAGATAATTTTTTAATAAAATCGGATATCTTGAAAAAATGTGAAAATTAATTCTGAATTTTGAATTAATTAAATAGAAAAATATTTAATCTAAATAAATTATTATTTTTTAAAAAATGTGAAACAAAAAATAAAATAAATAAATATCTTTAATCACTACCTTAGCTGAAAAACTAAAAAAAAAACTGTGCATTTATTCAATTTTATTTGTTATGCATTAAAATACGAAATGATGATTTGACAAATTGAAATCTTTATAATCATGTATACGGAAATATATTTAATTTATTCAGATCGTGTGGTTTTTGAAATTAATAAATTTATTTTAATTAAACGAATTTTTATTACCCTAAAAAATATTTTAAAAATCTAAGTGGAAGAGGAAATTTATTCATAGACAAATTTTGTGATCTCTATCACCAGTTTGTAGACGATATAATTAAAATCTGCGTGTGGGCAGTAAGACCTTCCTCCCCATTGGACTGATTAATTGCAGTATCGCCAATATAAATCTCTTTTAAGGATAATTCTGGATAATTGTTGGTGTGGATCACTTCTCTATCTATAGGGTTCATTGCAAAGTAATTCATTTGGAATTATGTGATGGTTAATACTTAACTGTATATAATAGTATCATCTCCATCTGAGTCACTGCTATTATTTACTGGACCAAAATTATGTCAACTATTTAATTTTACTTGGCAGGATCAGTTGCCTAGATAGAAAAATTAAAAGAAATTAACCTGTTTGGACAAACGATGGATAGTAGACGTTCTCCCATTATGGCATCAGAATTTTGAGGTTTTGGAAATAGTAAAAAATATAGAATTTAAAAGATGTTTAAAAAATATTTTAACACCTTAAAATTCAAATTTTAAAAAAAAATTTTTTGTTGAAAATAGAGTCGCCACTTAATTTTTTAGAAAAATCAAGAAAAACAAAAATGGCTACTGATCTTTAAAACGTTTAATTAGAGAAAAAAGATTCGGAGGCTAAGGTACGAATCGAAAAAGGTGTTAGGCACCCCGTTTGCCCAACCGTAAGGTTGGCTTCTACTAATCATTATTGGTTTTTTAATAAGATTTCTCAAATGCATGCAAATAAAGAAAATAGAGACAAAGAGAGAACATTCAAAATTAAATACGAAAAATACATAACATACGTATATAGAATACCAAATAAAATAAATATCAAAAGAAAAATTCTAAGTCCTATGACATGTAATTTTAACTAAATGATACATGGAGTACACCCGTATGCAATTTCACCAAAATAAACTAACTATCATGATTTGTATAAAAGAACAAAAATATGTTAAAAATACTAAAATTACTTAAACATGATTTGCTACAAAATAAAGTAAACTATTTTAAACAAAATTTTAAAGAAATTAACTAAAACATGGATATTATCAAAATAAACTAGGTTAACATTAACATGATGAATTTTTAATAAAAAAAATGAGAAAGGTAAAATAAAAGATGCATAAAAATCCTATATTAAAAAAAAACAGAAAGCTTACAAAAGAAACTTATACTAAAATAAAAAGAGATTAGAAAAATCCTATACTAACAAAAGAAAATCTAACTATTTATATTTTAAAAGTGACAAGACAAAATAAAAGAAAAAGAAAACAAAAGAAAAGAAAATTACACTTAAAATTGAAATCTAGCTTAAAAGACTTTTGGTAATTTTTGAGTTTAACAAAATAAAAGAATAAAAGAAATACTATAAAAGAAAATAAAGTAAAATGCTATATTAATAAATGAATAAAAAAGAAAATTAAATGCTAGAAAAGAATATTAAACTAATGCTAAAAGAAAAAAAATAGAAAAGAAAAATAAAGCTATTTAAAGAAATTACATTAAACTAATATCAAAAGAAAAGCATAATAAATAAATAAATAAATAAATAAATAAAATATAATGCTATTAAAGAAACTAATCATAAAAATGAAAGAAAATAAATATAACTATTTAATTATCAAATATGAATATAGTATTGACAACTATATTTATATGAATGTAAGTGCATTATTATAACAATTAACAATATTAACAAATTGTAATTGTCAAAACATATTAGCGCTATTTAATGAATTAATGAAAAAAAAATAACAATGTGTTAAGTGTAAAATGTGAGGAAATTAATAACTAAGGAATTAAAGAAAGTATCCAAATTACATGAAACAAAAAAGATTAACTATGTAAATGAAAGGAATATGTGAATTGAAATTAAATTTAACTCGATCACTCCAAAAGAGAGGAATGGAGTTAGAAAGATCGGAGATCCAAATTAAATATCTGGATTGCTAAGGAATCCTCGAGTCGGGGAATGATGCCAACGATCTAATCCTCAATCCAAGTTAGGGGTTTAGAACTTCGGTATCGGGGACTCGGCTCTCGATACTTCAGCAGGGTTTCGGCGTCAGGGCTCGGGATTACTCGGCGACTCAGCCTAGCTTTTCTCACTAAACTACTATCTAAAATTATGTCCTGAAAATGTATCAGGGGGTACGGTATTTATAGATTTCTTCAACCAATGAGATGCTGACACGTTTTGTGACACGTCAGGCCATTTGGAGTTGGCGGTCGCCAGGTTAGGAGTTGGCGGTCGCCATGTTTGAAAAGGTTCTAAGAAGTTTTATTGGCGGTCGCCACAATGCAAGTTGGTGTTCGCCATGTTGGAGGTAGCGGTCGCCACTTTTGGCTAGGGTTTTTAAGAGGTTCTATTGGCGGTCGCCACAATTAACATGGCGGTCGCCACAAAAGGTGGAAGCTTTCAAATGGTTTTTTTGGTGGTCGTCACAATGGAATTGGTGGTTCAAAAAAATTTCATTGGTTTGAAGGTTTTGATGATTGGGTTCAAATACCAAGCTTGGATCATTTTTCGAGGAACATATTGAGGCATCATTCCAACTGTTTTCATCATCGAATTCACCTAACATTGGGGGGGTCAAATTATGGTGTCTACAGTTGTCCCTCTTTGATATAACTTACATAGTAATGCGTGATGCAAGTTATATCAAAGATTCAAAGACAATAGCCATTTGACCGAGCCGTCAATCTTAGGCGACAAACATACAAGCATGCATATGATGTTGGTTATACTCGAATTTTCATCGAGCTGCCTACGTACCCCTTTGCTAGGGATTAGACGGGGCAGAATGCAAGGATGCAATGATAAGAAACATGATGCATATGCTAACATGATGTAGATGCTGGTATGATTAAACAATTCTTAAAGATTAAGTCAAGATCTACAGGGAGCACAAGCAAGTAAGTCGAAGATTGAGTCAGGATCTAAGAACTCGGCTATGGATAAAATAATTAAAAGAATTGACTCAAGATCTTAGAAATTACTTTAACGATATGGAAACAACGAACTGATCGGTCGAGTCAAGACCTAACAATTCGGAATGATAACGAGATAAGGATAACTAAAAAATCGAGTCAAGACTTTAAAATCATCCTCATCGAAGAGAACCACGAATTAATAGGTCGAGTCAAGACCTAAAAATTCGGGACAGAAGCGGGATAAAAATAATTAAAAACCAAGTCACTGTTTAAAATTAAATTTATCAATAGGAGAAACCATGAATTAATAGGTAAAGTCAAGATCTAAAAATTCAGAACGAAACACGGGATACAAATAATTAAAAATCAAGTCACGGCTTAAATTAAATTTATCAGAATGAGAGACTATGAATTAAGAAGTTGAGTCAATATCTAAAAATTCGGGACAAAATACGAGATAAAAATAATTGAAAGCCAAATCACAGCTTAAAATTAAATTCATTGGGAGAGAAACCTCAAAAAAAACAAGGGTTAAAGGAAAAATGCAAAAATTACTTGTGCAAAACACACAAAATCATTATTTCTAAACAAAAATTTTCTTGAAGTTTTTTTTTTTTTGAAAAATACCAAAGATTTTAGAGTAATTTTTTAAAATCCCCCAAGATTATTTTTAGAAAAAAACACTCACGAAATAAGAAAAGGGTTTAAAAATTATTTTTTTGAAAATTATTTTTACTAATAAGATATTTTGTAAATGTACACAAAAAGAAAATAATCACCTGAAATAACACGTCAATAAAATAAACATACTAGAATAAAATAAATACACATAAATTGTAAAAGATAAATAAAACATACATTAAAACTCCAAATAGACCCTTAAAAACCCCAAAACCCCATGACATGACCGTTGACAGTCGAGCCGTTTCCCCTTTAACATAGCGGTCGCCACTATCAAAACCCTTACAACATGGCGGTCGCCATGATGAAAACCCCCTTAAACTTTGCGCGCGGGCTAGGCTCATTCTCTCATACCCACTCTCTCTTTCTAGCGCTCTCACTCCCTCATATTCTCTTTAAACTTTTCTTTGCTTCCTCACTTTCTTTAGCTTTCGTGCCTTTTTGATTCTTGCTGTTCTTGACATGGAAGGCCATGGACACCTTGAAAACATTGCGGGAGCCATCCGAGATTCCTCCGCGAGTGAGAGCTCCGTCATGGGGACTCTCTGGGGCACGACCACTAGCCTTCCCGCCGGCGAGGTCACTACTACGCAGCCCACTGCTGCAACAGATGCCCTTGTGCTCGAGGCGAAGCGTGCCTCCTGCTGTGTCGCTGAGGAGGAGGCACGGGCAGTTGCCGAGGTGCAGGCAGCTGCAGACGCTGCTGCTGAGGCCGAGATGGCCGATTTTCTGGATCCTCACGCTGGAGAGGGCCATCCAGCGCCCTTCGACTCGCACACCTACGCTTCGGTACCCCATCGTCTGGTTCCGGGTGGGATGCGGCATTACGAGCCACCCACTAACGCAGTTGCTACTGATGTTCTTCTTCAGGAGCCAGACCAGCACATTTCTCACCAGCGTTCATCAGTAAGTTCTCTATCCTTACTTGTTCAATGCCAAAGCACGTTTTTTATGATATATCTCAAACATAGACGCATGCCTAGGATCCCCCATGTGATATGATAATGCGATTTGATATGATGATGATGATGATGATGATGATGATGATGATTTACTTTGACTACTGTGTAATGTTTGAGATCTGAATTTAGCTTATGTACCTGTGCAATGGAGATTAAAATAGTAGGGATACTAGAGTTTGAACAAACAACAAAAGAGGCAGTTATCACAAAATAAAGGGTATGATTTTTTTAGTTTAATTCTTAAGAAAAAACATAAAAAACTTAAGGGATTGGTTTTTCATTTTTGGTTTTTAGAGCTAAACATAACAAATTAAGGGGGGGAATTTTTTATTTTGTTTTTGGGGCATGAAAACTAAAGAGAGAATTTTTATAAAAAATTCTAAAAAATTAGAGGTTAATTTTGTCAAAAATTATAAAATCTAGGGAAAATTTTTGAAAATCACAAATCCTAGAAAATTAAGAAAAAATTTAGAAAATATAGGAAAATTTTTAAAATATTCTTAGAAAATTAAGGAAATTTTTTTGAAAATTAGGAAAATTTTTCAGAAAATCTTAGAAAATTTAAGAATTTTTTTTCAAAAATCCAAGAAAATTAAGAAAAATTTTTAGGAAATTGGGACAAATTTTTAAAGAAATTCATAGAAAATTAAGGAAAAGTTTTCAAAAATTCTAGAAAATTTAGGAAATATTTTTAGAAAATCTTAAAAAATTTAAGAAATTTTTTTTAAAAATCCTAAAAAATTAAGAAGAATTTTTTAAAAATTCTAGAAAATTAAAATAGTTTTTTAGAAGATTTTCGAAAGTTAGGGCAAAAAAGACAAAACACAAATATCAAAGAGAAGAGATTTTTTTTTTGATTTTTTTAGGAAGAATGATTAACATAAAATGATAGAAATTTGCATGGCGCACCAGAGCCTAGGGTTCCTAATTTTCTACTAGGACGTGCAAAAATCAAAGGATCGTCGTCACTCACACGCGAACTTAGGGTTAGGAAGATTTGCTTGGTGCACTAGGGCTTAGGGCTCCTAGTTTTCTACTAGGACGTGTAAAAACCAAAGAATCGTCACTCACATGTGAACCTAGAGTTAGGACGATTTGTCTGACGCACCAGGGCTTATGGCTCCTAGTTTTCTACTAGGACGTGCAAGATTTGTCTGGCGCACCAGGGCTTAGGGTTCTTAGTTTTCTATTAGGACGTGCAGGGTTTTGCCTGGCGCACTAGGGCTTTGGGTGCCTATTCTTTAGGGCTTGAGGGATTTTCCTGGCTCACTAAGGCTTACGGTGTCTAGTCTTCTAGGGCTTGAAAGATTTTCCCGGCACACTAGGGCTTAGGGTTCTTAGTCTTCTACTAGGATGTGTAGGATTTGCCTGGCGCACCGGGGCTTCGGGTTCCTAGTCTTCTACTAGGAGTGCAAGGTTTGTCTGGCATACCAGGGCTTAGAGTGCCTAATTTTGAAGGCTTGAAAGATTTGGCTGACTCACCAGGGCTTAGGGCGCCTAGTCTTTTAGGGCTTGAAAGATTTTCCTTACTCACCAGGACTTAAGGTGCCTAGTCTTCTAGGGCTTGAAAGATTTTCTTGGCGCACTAGGGCTTGGGCTGCCTAATCTTTAGGGCTTGAGAGAACCGAAAGGTTGTCATATATACACGAACCTAGGGTTTTTACCATTTTCTGCATATCTCTTGCTTGGTCTGCTTTTTATATATATTCTGCTTGTCTTCTTCTTTTCAGGATGATCACTACAGTAGGGGCTTCGATGGTTCAGCCTCTGGAGAGGTGTTGGAGTGGTATGACGCCTTCCCTGCTCCCAATCGGGTTTATATCGATGCCTCCGATTTTGCTCGATTCATACCCCTTCTAGGTAGGACGAGCAACGACCGGGTCTTGCTAACAGCCTTGGTCGAGTGGTGGTGGGATACCACCAACACCTTCCACTTCACCACTTTTGAGGCCACACTGACGCCTCTTGATGTCTCACTAATTACCGGCATCTGGGTAGGAGGAGCCCCCATTCCATTCGATCCATCCATTGCTCGCTCCACTGACGTGCTGCTGCACCTGCTTGGAGCTGTTCCTACACGGATAGACCGAGATCGGGTCCGATACACCTGGTTCTTCGAGCGCTTCAGACATTTTCACTGCTTCGAGCCCCGCCATTTCGCGTGGGCCACCTGGGATTTTCTGATGTATATGTTCGGTACCTCCTTGCTCTCGAATAAGGAGAACATCGTTCATTTGCATTACTTGGGTGTCCTAGCTCCTCTTGACTAGGTTGCTGCTTACGACTGGGGAGGAGCTGCTCTTGCCACCCTCTACGGCTTTATGAGGACCTTGACCCAGTTCTCCCAAGAGCTCAGTATTGGGGGATACTGGAGGGTCTGAGGGGTATGATTTAGTTTCTGCACATTTTCACTCATTCCTATTCTCTCTTATACATTATCTGCTTGCTGACACCTTCTCTTTGCAGCTGTGGAATTATGTGTTCCTATGGCTTCACGTCCCGGCGAACTCTTTGGCAGACCCTTTAGTCATTTCCCGAGCGGTCCGGTGGTCCCAAGGCCTAAAGGGGAAGAAGGCTGGAGAAAAGGACATAGACTGGTTCTGGGTATCTTTGGACCAGCTGACCTTTGACCAGGTATCATCATTTCCTACTTACTGTACTGTATACTGCTTTGTTTACTGCACCGCATTGCACTATACTATTTCTGTTCACACGGATCACTGCACACTAATTATCATACTGTACGGCATTCACTGCTCACTGTTTATTGCATTACACTATACTTTGAACTGCTGTAAGTTCACTGGGATGTTTGAAGAGGGGTAGAGGATCAGGCTGGCGCAGATTTAATGCGCAGCCGAGACCTCACCTCGAGGCGAATCCTACTAGAGGGTCCATTCGGTAGAGAGTATTATGTTGAGGAGCGAGTGGTCTGCCAGTCGCTTAGCCTTGATCATTTCTAGATACCGGTGGTCCCTCCCGTACGTATGCGCTGGACTAATCTCCTGGGCTGCGTCGACTTACTGCTGGAGATGGTGGGGACACACGCCTTAGAGCTGCTGGTGCTAGAGGGGGACTACACAGCCTGGACCCGGGCACATCTATTGGGACCCTTAGGACCTGGTCCGGTTGCCCTTGGAGGCAGGAGGAGGGGACGGGCACCGGAGGCCGCTGATGCCGGTGCTGCTGGAGCTGCTACTGCTGGTGGTGGTGGTGATGCTGCTGGAGGGATGAACGGCCTAGAGATTCCATGGGATGTCCAGACCATGGCATATGGCTTCCCTTTTCCTCTACCGATTCTTGTTCCGCCAGCACCGGAGTTCAGGATTAACATCGGCTAGGTTTGTCTTTTACCTTTCCTTCAATTACTTACCTTTTTTACTTGTCTAGTTTTTTTGAACTGTTCTCTCTTATTCTTTGCAAATTGACCAGGCTTGGCTAGATCGCACGATACTGATGGTCACTAGCCTGAGAGCACTGGTTGTCCAGATGGATGCCACCATGCAAGCAGCTGGCATTACTTTTACACCAATGGCCATTGTGAGTATCCTATACCTTATTTCAGCTTTTATGCACTTTCTTTCATTATTCTGTTCTAAGTCTTACTTCTCTTTTGTCAGCCTCCAGTACCACCTGCTGTCATCATCCAGCCACAGGCTCCCACTCCTTCTCCTGCTTTAGTCCCAACTCCCGTTTGAGGCCGTGGATCCTGCGCCGCCTCCTCCAAAGCTCGCTACAGGGGATCCATCTCTTCTGCTAGGAGTCGCTCCAAAGCCATATCTTCTTCCTCTGGCAGTGATGGTGATGATAGCGATGACATCGAGAGACTCTTCGAGGATGTCAGCTCGGACGAGGCCGGTCCTTCCTCCCGTCAGGTCTGCTCGAGGCTACATTGAGAGAGAGAGAGAGAGAGAGAGAGAGAGAGCTTCCGCCCCAATTACATTTATTTTCATGACACATTGAGATACATTTACTTTTTATATATTTTGGTTTTCATAGGCCTACGTGCCCCAGCTTGATACATTTATGGGTCTACATGCCCTTATTTACATTATGTTACATTCTACCATTTTTTGATGCATATTTGGGCCTCTGTGCCATTTATTGCTTCACATGTTTATCTGTTGTATGACTTTTCTTTATTTACTACTCAAACTATCTAGGATGTATGATACAAATGTCAATCTTTTACACAGAGTACAAAAATCCCAGACTGATACATGCCCGCCACCTTTTAACATGGTGGTCGCTATAATCCGACATGGCGGTCGCCACATCTAACCTAGCGGTCACCTGGTCAAAGGGATAATGTCACTGTACTGTGTCCTTCCAAGTTGGCAGTCGCCATATTTATTATACTTTTTGTTGCTTTTTTTATCTTCAGTCTTTTCATGCCTTATAAATACAGCCCTGGAGGCCCTATTTTCCGTTATTCTCACTCAGGTGGCTAGTCCCATTTCCTCATGGATTGAGGCATTCTCCCATATTGAGTGTTTGAACTTTGTCCCTTTCGGTATCAACTTCTTATTTTCTCTAATGGCCATAAAGATTGACGGACCCTTATTGGAAGCTGCTGCTCGACTATGGGATTCACAGTCTCATGTTTTTCGATTTGGCCTCGAAGAGTAATACACCACCGTGGAGGAGCTTGCTGCTATTTTGGACTTGACTCCGCAGAGTTCTGTTGTTGTTCCCACTCTCTTCCTTTCGGCTCGTCAGCAAGTGATGCAACTCTGTTGCCTGTCTAGGATGGAAGCTTCTCTTATGACATCAGGTGACTACCTTGACATTCCATGGATTATTGAGAGGTTCCGTCCTACCGGCGACCTTAACGACCTTGACTTTCAGCTGCGTCGTCGTTATGCCCTTTATTTTTGTCTTCTTTCCCAGTATCTTTTCATCTCTCCCGACGGGTGAGTTAGTTGTGCACTAGTTGATATCGCAAGTTAGATGTGGATGGAGAAGGACTTTGTACCCCTTGTCTTGGCCGAAAAACTGCTGGGCCTAGATGCTGTTCATCGCGGTGAGACCACTACTTTTGCTGGCAGCCCCTTGCTTCTCCAGGTAAGCTCAAGCCTTTCTCTTCATCAGACTTTTGTCATACTACAAGGCTTTTCTCCTGCTGATCTAACTTTTGTTGTAGATCTGGCTAATGGAGAAGGTGAATCTTGTGTAAAGACCACTTACTGATAGGCACAGCGTTGTAGCTTTCCTTTATTGCCCCCATTATCAAATATGTAATACGGAGGCAGCCTGGCAACAGTACCTCTCCTCTCTGACTGGCCCAAATATCACTTGGCAGTGCCCCTGGTGGCGGATCCCTGCCATGACTCTGACTACCATGGATCACCCTGATGTTCTGCTGATTGGTCTGCATCAGATTACTTTCTATTATTCCTATCGGATCATGCTACAATTCGGTCATAGTCAAGTCATCCTTCACAGTATCCGAGGCCGTTTGTTTTCATCTGCACTACGGGCCCCATTTTTAGCATTATATCAGGATGTTTGGCCGTCTCGTTCACGGATGGAGGTGCAGAAGCTGCACTGTCTCGAGCTTTCTGTTGAGTACAGGACATAGCTGATGCAGGATAGGGAGAAGAAAGACAAAGAAGAAGGGAAACAAGTAGCAAAAAGGAGGAAGATTTGAGGACTTCTGCTTTTTTTTAAAGATTTCATAGCTTATTTTATTTTATTTTATTTGTAGAATTTGGGACTTGCGTGCCCTCCCTTTTATTTTTAAAATTTTGTATTATGTTTAAGAAGGTTCAAAATTATCCAAAGTTTTTCGGTTCAATTAAAAGACTTTATTATCGTAATCCAGACTTAAATTTGCATTGGTCTTACTCAAATTCAAAATGGTTGAAAACAAAGAATGTGGCAAGACTTATTAAAAGAAGCTGCCTATGTATCCTAAAAATGGAATCAGGTTATAACGTAGTTTGGGCTTGGTTTACACTCTGGTATTGATGCTCTTCTTTTGTGATTTTCTAACTTTTAGTAAGGTCGCCCTTTCGGGTTTTCGGCCTTACGGGTTATTCTAATGTTTACCTGAGTTGCCTTTTCGATTTTTAACTCAGCGAGCTTTCATCTTTTCTTTATTTTTTTACCTCAAGGATAGTACTTTTTGAGCTGATCGAGGTTAACTAGAGTGGAGAACACATTGCCATCTAAATCCATAATAATGACTGCACCACCGGTTATGATGGTTTTGATTAGAAACAGTCTGAACCAATTTGGCTTGAACTTGCGCTTGGGGTCGAAGATGGGAGCTGTAATTTTCTTAAGGACTAGATCTCCTTCTCTGAGATCCCAGGTCTTGACCTTCTTATTGAACGCCCGAGCTATCCTCCTTTAATATCCTTGTACATGAAATAGAGCCTGCAGCCTTCTTTCATAAAACAAGAGCAACTCTTTCATTCAGTTCCTCTATCATTCTGCTTCTAAAATATCGGCCTCAGCCACTACTCTTAGCGAAGAGATTTCTACCTCAATGGGAAACACGGCTTCCATCCCATACACTAAAGAGTATGGAGTAGCTCCCGTTAAAGTTCTGATTGACGTCCTATACCCCCAAAGTACAAATGGTAGATGTTCTGGCCAATCCTTATGTGAGTTGATCATCTTTTGCAGGATCTTCTTGATGTTCTTGTTTGCTGCCTCAACTGCTCCATTGGTCTGCGGCCGATATAGTGAGGATTTGTGGGTCACTATCCGGTATTCTTTGAAAAGATCCAAGACCTCTAATTGGAAATGCAAGCCATTATCCGAGATAACCTCATGGGGGATCCCGTACTGGCAAATAATGTTTTGCTTGATGCACTTAGCAACATGAGAGGCTTTTAATACAGAGCAGGAGGCTGCTTCCACCCACTTGGTAAAGTAGTCAATGACAACTAAAATGAACTCGTGCCCATTTGACGCCTTCGATATTACACTGCCGATTACATCAATGCCCTATACTGAAAATGGCCATGGCAATGTCAGGTTATACAACTGAGATGGGGGAGCGTGCATAAAGTTTGTGTGAATTTGACATTTATGACACCTCTGCACGAACTGTATGCAGTCTTTTTCCATTGTCATCTAAAAGTATCATTGCCGTAGGATTTTCTTGGCAAACATGATTTCACTCATGTGTGACCCACAGACTCCTGTGTATATTCCTTTCATCAGTTCTTGGCCTTCTTCAGTGTTAACGCATAACTTATTGACCCCAGAATGCTCTCGTTTGTACAGTCTTCCACTGCAAATAACAAATTGTGCAGATAGTCTTCGTATCGCCCTTTTATCCTTTTTTCTGGTGCACTTAGGATATTCTCCTTTCTCCACAAAGTTCTGAATGTCAAAATACCACGGAAGTCCATCGGTGCTCTTCTCGATTGCGGCCTTTGTCTCGTATGCCGGCTTTCTTTTCTGTTCAATTATCAAAGGCCTCATTCTGACACCGAATGGTATGTCAATCATGGATACTAAGGTGGCCAGTGCGTCGGCGAACTTGTTCTGTAGTCTTAGCACATGGGTGAAGATTACTAATTCAAAATATGGTATCAGATTCTCTAGCTCTTTATGGTAGAGAATCAATGTCACGTCCCTGACCTTCCATTCTCCTCTTGCTTGTGAAACCACCAGTGCCGAGTCTCCGATGACTTCCAACTTTCTTGCCCCAAATTCTAAGGCTGCCTCCAATCCAGCTAAACATGCTTCATACTCAACTTGATTGTTAGTAACTTCAAAATTGAGCTTCAAAGACAAGTGAACGTACGATTCGTCAGGAGTGACAAGAAGGACTCCTATTCCATAGTCATATTGATTGGACACGCCATTAAAATATAGAGTTCACTTGTCATCCCCGACTTTCATCAGCTGTTCGTCAGGAAAATGGAACTCTATGTCTTCACCTCCCTCAACTGGTTGGTCGGTCAAGAATTCTACCATTGCTCTGCTTTTGACTGACTTTCGGGTGACATATTTAAGATCAGACTCAGATAATAACAGCAACCATCGAGCCATCCTTCCCGTCAGTGCTAACTTTTTGAATAGGTACCTCAACGGGTCCATCCGAAAGATGATATTCACCGTGAAAGAAACATGCAATGCCTCAATTTTTGAGAAGTCCAAACCAAAGCCCAGCATGTCTTTTCCAGTGGTGTCTATTGTATTTCTGACCTCGTCATCTTTTTTCTTAAGTAGTAGATCGCCATTTCGACTCCAGTTTCTCCTTCTTGTACCAGCATACATCCCATAGCTGAGTTAGTCACTGACAAGTAGAGGATTAGAGATTTATCAGGTTCGGGAGGAGCTAAAACATGAGGATTTTGCAGATACTGTCGCACAGCATTGAAGGCGTCTTGACATTTTTGATCCCACTCAAACTCGACTCATTTCTTCAACAGACGGAAAAACGGCTCACAGGTAGTTGTCAATTTTGTGATGAATCGACTGATGAACTGCATCTTATCCAGGAAGCCCCTGACTTCTTGCTCGATATTCGGAGGAGACATTTCTAAAATTGCTTTTATCTTTAAAGAATTGACTTTAATTCCTCGTTGAGTGATAATAAACCCAAGCATCTTTTTGGCAGTAACTCCGAAGGCACGCTTCTGTAGGTTGAGTTGCATCTTGTACTTTTGAATCCTTTCAAAGAACTTTTACATTGCTACGATGTGGCCATCCCGATCCTTAGACTTGACTATCATATCATCCATATACACTTCGACCACCTTATGTATCATGTCATGCGATAAAGTAGTGGCAGCCCTTTGATAGGTTGCCCCTGTATTCTTCAGCCTAAATGGCATCACACGATAACAATAGGTGCCCCAGGGTGTAGTGAATGTCATCTTCTCTCTGTCCTCGGGGTCCATCAGAATCTGATTATATCCAGAGAAGCCATCCATTAATGATAATATGGCATGCCCTGCCATACTGTCTACCAAAACAACGATGTGTGACAGTGGAATGTCGTCCTTTGGGCTAGCCTTATTAAGATCTCAAAAATCTACGCAGACTCGGATACGATCGTCCTTCTTTAAAATCGGCACGATAGTGGCTACCCATTTCGAATACTCAGTTACTATTAGGAATCCAGCATTGATTTGTTTGGCAACTTCTTCTTTAATCTTTAGATCCCATTTTGGCTGGATCTGCTTCAACTTTTGTTTGACTGGTTTAGCATCAGGGTACAAGGGGATATGGTGTTGGACAATGTCGGGATCAATTCCAGGCATATTCTCGTAAGACTATGCAAATACATCTTTAAATTCTTTTAATAAAGTTATTAATTATTCGGATTCAACTAAGGATAAAGAAGAACTAATTTGTACATTTTGTGGATTAGTTTCATTACCCAAATTTATTGAAAAAATTTCTTTAATTATTGGTTGGGCGCGCATTTTTTCTTCTCTTTTTATTAAAATTTTATTTCTTCGGGGATATTCCCGTCGAATTTGAAATCATCAGAAAGTGTATGAAATAAATCGAACAAAATAGAGTAACCAGAAATCTCGTTTATTTCATTGAAAGAAGAGATAATTACAAGCTCAAAGCATAAATAGGGAGAGGTGCACAAACAAACGTGCCCTCAATCACAAACTCTAACTTAGACTTAGACTTAGACTCAGGACAGACAACATGCACATTACCAGACTCTAAGGTCCAGTTCTTCACTTTCCTTGCAGCCGCATCGATAATGAGCTTGGTGCAGTTGGTTGGTGCGCTGAAGCCCATCATGAAATAGTCTTGGTTAGTTACGTGCAGCTGTGCCATCTTTTCATTGAACAACACTCCCATGTCAATTCCATCAAGCTTGTCTGCCCAATCTTTCTCTTAAATCTTCTTTCCTTCCTCTTCCCCTTTCACTGTTTCATCTTCTTCCGTATCGGATAATTGATGGCCAAAGAAGATTTCCAACCCTGACAACTTCTAGTTGGTTTCTTCATTGATCCATGGTTCCGAGAAGTCATAGTACGGGTCCCTCTTTGATAAAGTACCCGTTGAGCGTTCCTGAGTAGTTAACGTTCTGTCCTCCTTTAGGTCCATCCAAGTCTTCTTCTATTGGTTTGTATCCAAGATCGAAATGGCGTGAAACTAGCAATACCTGGATAGGTTCTGGAATCCCTTGCTGTTTGCAACCCAACCCCATTCCTGGGAAGTAAGACATTCGTCGCATCATCGTAATCACTCACGGGTTGATGTAATTTTTTTCTTCCTTCAACAGTATTTATACAGCCTGAGCTTCATCAAATTGGAACCCAATCAAGGACACATCCCCTTCCCCATGCTGAATCTCCAAGAGAGTCGAGCCCTCTCCTCTTGGAGGTTGAATATTATCTTATCCATGGATGGTCAGCACTACCCCATTCGTTATCAATTTTAGCTTTTGATGGAGAGTAGATGGCACTACCTGGACGTTCGGGTCGTGCAACCAAGGCCTGCCCAGCAACAAATTAAAGGAGGCTGGCACATCCAGCACATGAAACTCAACTAAAGTCTCCAGAGGCCCTACTGATAACGCGAATGATATTAGGCCCGGACTCCTTGATTATTAGGTGTGAAATGTTTCGGCTTTAGTCCCAAGCAAACTGCTGTTCTAAGCGGACAAACATTTAATGCGGACCCATTATCAATAAGAGTCACCGGAACCCACTTTTCTAAGTATTTAATGGTTATGTGCAGGGGTTTGTTATGATTCTTTCCTTCAGCTGGCATATTTTTATCAGAAAAAAAAATGACTTTTGGCTCTGCAGCCAGCAGAATGAGCCCAACGAGTTGCTCTGGGGTCGTATCTACCAGAACATTGTCTTTGTTTAGGATCTTCAGCACAGCTTGTCTATGTTTATGTGAGGCCATCAATAAGCCCCAGATGCTGACATTGGCCTGTGTATTTTTTAGCTGCTTTAGTACAGCGTCGTCCTCTTCTTCCTATTCCTTCTCTTTTCCTTTCCCGCTTGTCTGTCCTTTTTCTAACTGGGCTAGCTTGAAATATCACCCACTCCTTGTCAGATGTTCTATACATTCCTCGGGATCCCACAATCTCGATATCGCACTTTCAATCTGTCTTACCTCGTCTACGCACAGATGGCTTTCAAATGCCCACAGATCATTCAAGTCATTGATCGTTGCTCTTCCTATTCTTTCCTTGTCATCCTCAATAGCCCACGTATTATCGACCTCTTTCTAGATGTCTTCTCTGATGTACTCCACGTGTTGTTCTCAAGCAGCCCAAAATTCGGTTCACTCAGCTTCATCTGATTTTAGCACAACCCTCACTAACCAATAGGATTGCATCTCATCAACATATACCTCCTCCTAAAAAAGTTGGGGAAGAGTAATGCCATCAAGCATGTGGCCAAACCCATAGGGCCGTGCTGGATAATCCAATGGCCAGTCATCTTCCTCATTACGCTCATCTTCTTCTTATTGATTGACTTGGATTGCCATCTGATACCCCTCCCAGGCATCGTCATTCTATTCCTCCATCATATTCCAACCGTTTTCATCCATAATCAGTGAACAAGCTGCCTGATTTTTGGTAATTGAAACATACGGGTGTGGCAGATGTGCTGAACAGATGTACTGGCTCGGATCTTCTAATTGCCCCAGAGATATGCAATGTACCCTAGCTTGCTTGGTATGGTTTGGCAGGGGGTTAGTCGTGACATTTGGCTTTGGAGCGACAGAAGACGGAGGAATCATTTTGTTATCGATGAGATCCTGGATCTCATGACACAATCTCATACACTTATCAGTATCTCATACAATTATTAGTTAGATGTTCGTGGCCTCGATGATAAGCGCAATACTGCGAAGCATTGTATCTCAGGGAAGGGGATCAGGCACCAGCATGGGATCCAATAACTTGATGAGCCCTTTCTCGATAAGTCAATTTAGGACAGTGAATAGTGAAATATTAAGGGGAGTGAAGACTCTCCTTGACCGTTGTTGTGCCTGCTGATTATTGCTTGGTTGTTGGTTAGAGGAAGAAGGGTTCAGGAGATTTACCTTGTTCAAATGTGACACGAGGTTGGTAGCTGTGAACTGATTCTGATTGTTTGTAGGGAAGGTCCTCATTGGTTTCTAACTGGGTTTTGTTTTCTCGATATCTCCAGACTGAATGGCATCTTCGATCTGCACCCTAGAGTCAAATAGTTGCTCAAAGGTAGAGAGAGGCTGTGTGATGAGGTAACACTTTAGAGGGGACTGCAAATTTTTTACCACCATTCTCACTTGTTCTTTCTCAGTGGGCTGGTTCATCATCTTGGAGTCTTTGCCCCTCCACCGGGTCAGAAAATCGACAAATGATTCCTAGTTCTCCTAACGGGTTGTTTCTAGCTCTCAGGTGGTCACATCCAGCTGGACGTTGTAGCTGTATTGACTGATGAATGCAGTGGCTATATCTTCCCAAGTTCTAGTCTTAGCCACCTCTAGGGAGAGAAATCACTTTTGTGTTGCCCTAGATAGTGATCGGTGGAACACTATCTTTGCCTTTCGTTCAATCTTCTCCATTCGTTCAATCTTTTTTGCATTGTTAGTTTCACATCCAGTATGTATTCTTCTACACCCTTTGCCTTTCTCAGTATCTTCTCTATTCGTTCAATCTTTTTCGCAAATGCAAACTCTCTAGACTGGGTCGTAATTTCTTCTTCCACGACCATCGAGCGGGGAACCCAAGGTGACACAATGACTTGTGGTGCATTCTGTCCCTGGTTATGTCTCAAAAGTTTTCACCATTCTCATTCATATCATTCGACTGTCCATTCATGCCGGGCAGACGGGCCTAAATGGCCCAGATCTGTACTTAACACTAATTTTGAGCTTGGATTTGTTGCTCCATGGCCCGTTGTATCTCATTGATTGCCCTCATCAGGGCTGTCAGATTAACTTCATTCTCTGCCATTTCAGATGATTCAGCTGGCTATTCAGATACCATATAGAGTCTGCCTATCACTGATCTAGCCTAGACACGTGTCGACTATAATCTTCTTGGCTCAATTATCTAAACCCGAAGAAAACTTGGATCTGAAAAGCAGAATAACCAATATCAAACACTTTCTGGATAAAAGTTCTAACGATAGATAGCACACATCCCGGATACCCAAAATAGAAAATCATAAGTAAATAATCATGGAAGCTAAAACAATGCCCCTGCCGGGCTCATACTAGCAGCATAACAACAAGACATACAAAAACATAGGGTGAAGGCTTAGGAGAAGCTTAACAAGACTCTAGAAGGGGGGTTTATCTAAATGAAGAAATAAGCAGCGTTATAAGAAAATAGTTCTAACCCTCAAGAGACCGGTTTGATTTAGGATTCTAAGAAAAATGGGCAACACTCCGGCAGGAAAGCAAGACTAGCTCACACGGGTATAACAAGGGTTCGAAGAAAACGAGCCTAATACAACAATGGGAGAGAAACCAACAACATGGAAAGAACCCGAAAGAGAGAGAAATATCCTAGAGGCTTCAAAACAAAACACGGGCATGACCCTGAGAAAAAAACTATGGCGTGAAAACCGAACAAGATGAAGAACAAAGCCTGGGTAAGAACCTGAAGGCGAAAAGCTAACCTAATCAAAGGATAACAGAAAACTCGAGCCGAACCCAGAAAAGAAACTAGCCTAAGCCAAACAAACAATCCTAACAAACGCAATCAAAACATACAATTAACAAAATATATAATCCTACTAGGGTTAGTAGCACCTAATGGAGGGTTCTAAGCTATTTATGCAAAAGGCCAATTTTTGTCAATCGAACAGGATACCTTCCATGCCTGGAGTGGACAGGACATGGTCAAACGGTACACCTGAACTATTTTACTGCACCTATTAAAGTGTATAGTCAGTAAGGTTGCCTGCTTTCCCAACAATTCCCGAAACGGATAAACGATCGGAGCATCAGGTCGACCAGGCAGGGGGTGTGAAGAACAATACACATGCATGCGAGAATGCAAATGAGAAATACATATTAAGAACCAATGATATTTTCAAATCTAGCCATCTTATTTGATTTTATAAATCAGTCCCCAGCAGAGTCGCTAGAAAATAATGTGGCGCTAGAATTTTGAGGTTTTGAAAAATGGTAAAAAATATGAAATTTAAAAGATACTTAGAAAATATTTTAACACCTTGAAAGCTAACTTTTAAAAATTCTTTTTTGTTGAAAATAGAGTCGTTACTTGATTTTTGAAAAAAATCAAGAAAAATAAAAATGACTATTGATCTTTAAAACGTTTAACCAGAGAAAAATGGTTCAGATGTTAAGATATTAATCGGAAAAAGTGTTAGGCACCTCGTTTGCCCAGCCGTAAGGTTGGCCTCTACTAATAATCGTTGGTTTTTAATAAAATTTCTCATATGCATGCAAATAAAAAAAATAGAGGCAAAAAAAGAACATTCAAAATCAAATACGAAAAATACATAACATACGTATATAGAATGTCAAATAAAACAAATATAAAAAAAATCTAAATCCTATGGTATGCAATTTTAATTAAAGGATATATGGAGTACACTCGCATGCAATTTTACCAAAATAAATTAACTACCATGATTTGCATAAAAGAACAAAAATATACTAGAAATTGTTAAAATTACCTAAACATGATTTGCTACAAAATAAGCTAAACTATTCTAAACACAATTTTAAAAAAAATTAACTAAAACATGCATATTATCAAAACAAACTAGGTTAACATTAACATGATGAATTTTTAATAAAAGAAATGAGAAAGATAAAATAAAATATGCATAAAAATTCTATATTAAAAAAAAAAAGAAAGCTTACAAAAGAAACTTATATTAAAATAAAAAGAAGTTAGAAAAATTCTATACTAATAAAAGAAAATTTAACTATTTATATTTTAAAAGTGACAAGAAAAAATAAAAGAAAAACAAAACAAAAGAGAAGAAAATTACACTTGAAAATGAAATCTAGCTTAAAAAACTTTTGGAGATTTTTGAGTTTAATAAAATAAAAGAATAAAAAAAATACTATAAAAAAAATAAAACTAATAATAAAAGAAAATAAAGTAAAATGCTACATTACAAGGAGAATAAAACTAATAATAAAAAAAAGAAAATTAAATGCTAGAAAAGAATATTAAATTAATACTAAAAGAAAAAAAAATAAAAATAAAACTATTAAAAGAAATTACATTAAACTAATATCAAAAGAAAAACATAATAAATAAATAAATAAAATGAATAAAATGTAATGCTATTAAAGAAACTAATCATATAAATGAAAGAAATTAAATATAATTATTTAATTATCAAATATGAATATAGTATTGACAACTATATCCATATAAATGTAAGTGCATTATTATAATAATTTATAATATTAATAAGTTGTAATTGTCAAAACATATTAGCACTATTTAATGAATTAATGAAAAAAAAGTAACAATGTGTTAAGTGTAAAATGTGAGTAAATTAATAACTAAAAAATTAAAGAAAGTAACCAAATTACATGAAGCAAATAAGATTAACTATGTAAATGAAAAGAATACGTGAATTGAAATTGAATTTAACCCGAATACTCCAAAAGAGAGGGAATGGAGTTAGAAAGATTCAGAATTCAAACAAAATACCTGGATTGCTAAGGAATTCTCGAGTCGGGGAATGGTGCCAACGATCCAATCCTCAATATCTAAGTTAGGGTTTCGGAACTTCGGTATCGGGGACTCGACTCTCAGTACTTCAGCAGGATTTTGGTGTCAAGGCTCGGAATTACTCGGCGACTCGGCAGAGCTTCTCTTACTAAACTTCTCTCTAAAATTCTGTCCTGAAAACGTACTAGGGGGTACGGTATTTATAGATTTCTTCAACCAATGAGATGCTGACACGTTTTGAGACACGTCAGGCCATTTGGAGTTGGCGGTCGCCATGTTTGAAAAGGTTCCAAGAAGTTCTATTGGCGGTCGCCATGTTGAAGGTGGCGGTCACCACTTTTGGCTAGGGTTTTCAAGAGGTTCTATTGGCGGTCGCCACAATTAACATGGCGGTCGCCACAAAATGTGGAAGCATCCAAATGGTTCTATTGGTGGTCGCCACAATGGAATTGGTGGTTCAAAAAGATTTTATTGGTTTGAAAGTTTTGATGATTGGGTTCAAATACCGAGTTTGGATCATTTTCGACGATTGTACTGAGGCACCATTCTAACTTTTTCATCATAGAATTCACCAAAGATTGGGTAGGGTCAAATTAAGGTGTCTACACCCATCGAGACATACTATTCACAAGGTATCAGGTTGCTAGCGAATTTTTTTTAATGGTAGAGAGAATCAAATTAAAAAAAATTCAAAGTATTGCTCGACATAATTAACAGTTATTTTTAATTATGTGATTCTCAATATTAAAATAGTTTTTAATCGTCTCGCGATTATACATAAAGAAAACAAGCTAACGAGATTGAATTTTGTTGACTGAAAAAATAACATGGATATAACTTTAACTACCAAGGGTATTCCTTCGATACCATGAAATGTGTTTGTTTCTGAAAAATGTTCTTTCTCTTGGCCGAAAGGCATGAAGATGAAAAAGGTTCAGAAATAAGATGACATGATTTTCAGGATAGTTAGTGAGTCACGGACTGGTGTGAAAATACCGAAAGACAGATGTTTTCACTACAATCGGACACTGCACTGAAAAAAGCTATGTCTAGTATTTCTCAAGAGACAGAACAATCAGGGTAATTTTTGTTTACTGGTTGTGAAAACATGTTTAGCAATGTTATATACCGGTACCTGGTGTATAGATACGGAAATCACTAATCATGTCTGCAATTCATTGTAGGGGTTTTAAAAAATCTGACAATTTAGTGATTGGGAGATTTACCTACACATGGGCAATAATACCAAGGTAACAACAGTTACAGTGGGAGATGTCACTCTCAATTTTAGTAGAGATCGGATTTTAGTATTGACAGAATGTTTTTATATACCTGTCATTAGAAGGAACTTAGTTTCTGTTTCTAGATTGGTTAAAGATATATATTTAATTTATTTTAATGATTCTGTGGTTATTAAGAATAATAAACGGGTTATCTGATTGGGTACATTGGTAGATTATCTTTACGTTATTATTCCAATCTCGCATACATTACAACTAATTGAATTGAATAACACATCTAATTTACCATATAAGATAAAGTTTCATTCTTTAATGAACCAAACGTTTCTTTGGCACTTACGCTTGGATCATATTAATCTAAAAAGAATAAATAGACTGGTAGAAGATGGATCTTTGAGTTCATTGAAAGTGGAGGTATTTTTAGTCTGTGAATCCTGCTTAGAAGGTAAAATGACCAAGAGGCCCTTTTTGGCCAAAGGCTATAGAGCTAAAGAACTGTTAGAACTCGTTCATTCGGATGTATGTGATCCTATAACAATCAGGGCTAGAGGTGACTTTGAGTACTTTATCAGTTTCATTAATAACTACTCAAGGTATGGATACATTTACCTAATTCACCGTAAGTTTGAATGCTTTGAAAAATTTAAAGAATTCAAGATGGAGGCAGAAAAGCATCTGGGTAAAAGTATCAAATTACTACGATCCGACCATGGTGGGAAATACCTCTTTGGAGAGTATAGGACTACTTGTCATTGGATGGGATTATATCTCAATTGACTGCACCAGGCACTCCGCAACAGAATGATATAGTAGAAAGAAAGAATAGGACTTTTATGGGGATGATAAGGTCCATGATGATTTATTCAAGTTTACCCGATTCATTTTGGGGAATCGCATTAAAGACAGCGGCTTACATTCTGAACTTGGTACCTTCTAAGGCAGTACCTTCTACTTTCACAGAATTGTAAATCGGGCATAAGACTAGTTTGAAACACATTCGAATTTAGGGGTGTCCAGCACATGTGTTGAAAGGGAACACGAGTAAGTTGAAACCGAGGACAGAAGTTTATTTTTTTGTCGGGTATCCCAAGAAAACGAAGGGTGGTCTATTTTATAATCCTAAGAATTATAAGGTCATTGTTAGCACCAATGCTTGATTTTTAGAAGAGGATTATATAATGGACCACAGGCCCAATAGTAAAATTGTTCTGGAAGAACTGAGAGGAAATACCAATAGAATAGAAGAGGAATCACAAGTCACTAATATCCCATTGCCTCGTCGTAGTGGGAGGATTATGGGGACGGGTGCAAATCATGAACAGGGTGCTGAGGCACAGGGCTCAGATTCTACACAGCGTGTTACTACTAGTACACAGGCGCAGGTAGTGCCTCGTCGTAGTGGGAGAATTGTTCATCAACCTGATCGGTATATGTTCTTGGGAGAGTCTTTTAACAAGATCTTGAAAAAACTGGATACCGAATCCTTTAAGAATAATGAAGCACTTCATGACAA
The DNA here is from genome assembly GCA_032270985.1 of Heliamphora pulchella. Classification (NCBI taxonomy): domain Eukaryota; kingdom Viridiplantae; phylum Streptophyta; class Magnoliopsida; order Ericales; family Sarraceniaceae; genus Heliamphora; species Heliamphora pulchella. Next base: position 34,544 of record JAULJZ010034184.1, read on the forward strand.
AGATGCAGATTTTTGACAAAAGATTATGAATTCAGAGATAGAATCTATATATTCTAATCAGATCTGAAAATTTATAGAATCACCCGAATGGATAAAACCCATTAGATGCAAGTGAATCTACAAGAGGAAGAAAGGAGCAAACAGGAAGGTTGAAACCTTTAAAACTAGGCATGTTATAAAAGGATTCACTCATAAAGAAGTGATTGATTATGAGAAAACCTTTTCACCGGTAGTCATGCTTAAATCTATCTGAATTCTCTTATCCATTACTGCTCATTTCGATTATAAAATTTGGCAAATGGATGTCAAGATAGCTTTTCTTAACAGAAATCTTGATGAGTGTATCTATATGATACAATCAGACGGTTTCATAGCTAAGGGCCAAGAGCACATGTTGTGCAAGCTTAAGAGATCCATTTATGGACTTAAATAAGTATCAAAGTCTTGGAATACTCGGTTTGATCAAGCAATAATATCTTATGGTTTTGATAAGAGTCCAGATGAGTTTAGTGTGTACAAAAAGTGTGACGAAAGTGTGGTAATCTTTCTAGTACTTCATGTACATAATATTTTACTCATCGAAAACAATGTGTATCTACGGTAAAAGTATAGTTATCTGGACAGTTCGATGTGAAGAACTTGGAAGAAGCCAGTCACATTCTTAGAATCAAGCTTGTGCGAGATCAAAAATAAAAGATGTTAGACTTATCACAAGCAAAGTATATCGATGAATCCTTACTCGTTTTAGCATGTAGGATTCCAAGAAAGAGTTTCTCCCTTTCCGGCATGGAATCACTCTATCCAAGAATCAGTGTCCTAAGACACCTGATGAGATAGAGAGAATGAAGGCGGTTCCTTATACTTCGACAGTAGAAAACCTAATGTATGCTATGTTTTGCACTAGACCCAACATCTGCTTTGTTGTTGGCATAGTTAGCAGATATCAATCTAACTCAGGGCAGGAACATTGAATTGCGATAAAAAATATAATCAAGTACCTGAAAAGGACTAAGGATTATATGCTGGTTTAACAGATAGACAGTCTAATACCTTTAGGATATACAGACTCAAATTTTTAGTCAAACAAAAATTTCTGTAAGTCTACCTCAGGATATGTGTTTATCTTAGGAGGTAGAGTTATAAGTTGGAGGAGTATCAAACAGTCCTGTATTACTGATTTCATCATGAAGGCCGAGTGCGTGGCAGCTTCTAAAGCAGCCAAAGAGACCGTTTGGCTCAGGAACTTTCTGTTGGATCTAGACGTAGTCACTTCATTTTAGTCGGCTATTACACTCTATTGTGATAATAGCAGAGCGGTTGCAAACTCGAAAGAACCAAGAGTACACAAGAAAGGAAAGAACATTGAGCGTAAGTATCACATGATACAAGAAATTGTACAGGGGGGTGATATTGCCGTGACTAAGATTGCATCAGGAGATAACCTTGCAGATCCTTTTACAAAGAGCTTACCAACTAAGAGTTTTGATAGTCATATAGAGGGCATGAGAGTTAGATGTATGGCAGCATGATTTTGAGTATAAGTTGGAGATTGTTATGGTTGTATACTAAAAACTATGGATTTATTTAGTTTCAGTATTAAATTTTATTTTAATAAAATTAATTTTTTATTTTAAGAGAATCTTAATGAACAATATATGTAATATCATTTCTTTAATATTATGAATGGATGTCCTTTATTCTGTTTAGTATTTAATCTGGTTTATAGAGTACGACTTGTACACAAGAGAGCAGATTTTAAGTTCTTGCAAAATATAAATTTTTTGTTCACAGTTTAGATGGAAATGGACATACTATCGGTACGACTGTTGCACAGAGTTTTAGTAGGCCTATTTTGGTTACGAAAAACAGATAATAGTGTCGTCTATTATTCCGACTCTCTGTGCTAGTACACTTTGTGTGTATTGAATGGGACACATTGGGTTAATTAATTTTATACTGACTATATAAATTAATTCACACCCCAAAGTTATTATGAGAGTACTTATACTCTTAATCTTGAAATAATTATTGATTTGCGTATATTTAATATTCGTTATTTTGATTCATTAGATCGTGCAATCTTATATTGGTTTATATTCCCGGTGAGTTAGAAAGCGGTATTAATTATATGGTGAATATTAATTATTGACGGAATCCATATCTTGATAGTTCAGGATTGACGATACCCCCTTAAGGAAGTTCATAAGTTTCGACCAGGTCAAACCCTGCAGGTGAATTTTATTATCCGGCAGTAAAATAAGTTAAGCATGTTGGTGGTAAAACTGCCAAGATCATTATTTTTTAAACAATTTTTGCTAAAAAATTAACTGGACGGATAAACGCCGAAACAGGCTCCAGATAAAACTTTTGACGAAGAACCACAAAAAAAAACCCGTGCAACCAAAGTTAATTTAGAAAAATACCTTTTGTCGATAGATTCTTCAACTACGATTTGATTCCGAGTTGAATCTCCTATCAGATCTTCTACCGTATTTTCATATGCGATCCTCGAACGTAGTGTGAGCTACGGACTATCGAGAACTCGTACCGACAAAACTCAGATATATTTCAGTCTTGAAAGATAAAATATGATATATCAATGATATAATACTGGTTCAGCGTACCCGCATATATATAGGGCTATAGCAGGGACCTGAAGAGTAATTATAAGTAGGACTTCCAGTGGAACACAGATACCTACCAACATTTTCTGCAATTATGGAAAGACGCAGTGATTTTTGTAATTTTTATAAAACACTGAATTACAGTTCACACTACTAAAGAATTATAATTGCACTCTGACTCATAATCTCAAGACCTTCTTGCATTGAGCTCCTGTTATTAAATGCTTACCATTTTCCCCACGTTAAGATTTTCGATACTCGCCAATTAAATTTAATTACTAACAATTTAATTTAATCGGCATCTTGATATT
>JAULJZ010034195.1:0-14906 GCA_032270985.1 Heliamphora pulchella
TTATATGAGAATATTCTCATATATACACATGCTATGAAATTTTTTTTCATATATTACAAGATCAGAATATTCTAATACACCACATACTATAAAAAATTTCTCATGCATATATCATTACATGAGAATTTTCTCATGCACACACAAGTTATGAGAAATTTCTTATACTCAGATTTTAAAATGTATGAGAAATTTTATATATCATTATATGAAAATATTCTCATATACATATGTACTATAAAAAACTTCTTATACTTAGATTTTAAAATGTATGAGAAATTTTCATATATCACTATATGAGAATATTCTCATATATATGTGTGTTATGAGTAATTTCTCAAACTCATATTACAAAACGTCAAAGGTAACAGTGAGAATGTTTCACAGTTTATTGACACTGAGAATGTTCTTACAGTTTTGAACATTGAGAATGTTCTTAGTATTTTTTACTGTAATTAATTTATTATATTGGTTTTTTATATATTTTTATGATCGAAGTTATTTATTATGTAATATTTATTAAGTAGATTATTTTTATAAAAAAATAAATTAATCGGATATTAATAGTTTTGTGAGTAGATCACATCTTTTGAAATATAAATAAATGGTAATATAATTTTATATAAAACAGTGATAAGCAAATATAATCACATCATATAGTGATAAATATTTAATTAATTTAATTTTTATGTGAGTAATAAAATTAATAAATACTACAAAATAAACGATTTTCATTATAAATATATATTAAAAAGAACACAATATATATAATCTTCTTAAACATAATCTAAGCATAAAAATATTTGGACCGGTAACACACGGTGAATTATTAATTCGGTTAAATAATTCGGTACATTGTTTTGGGAGATGTAGCATTTTTCTTATTTTTTAAAATTTTTAACAAAAAATTTTAAAAAAATAAATTGCTAGTAAAATTAAATTTTTAAGTTTTTACTTTTTTGTTAACCGAGCTATGTTATATTTTTATATTTCTATTTTTTAAAAATTTTAATTAAATAATTAAAAATTTTAAATTACTAGTAAAATTGAGTTTGGAACTCTCGCGCGTGTGAAGATACTATTAAGTCATTTAATCGGTTAAAAATTTCGAGAGGTCTAGATTTTTCCTTTGTAATAACCACCACCACCCACAAACAAACAGAGAGAGAGAGAGAGAGAGAGAGAGAGTCGCTGTCACCTCGCCAGAGAGAGAGAGTCGCTGTCACCTCGCCACACCTCGCTATCGTCCAATGCCGTCGTCGTCATCAAGAGTAGGCCAGCAGGCTATCGTCTAGCGCCATCGTTGTTTAGTGTCGTCGTCGTTGTCGTCGAGAGTAGGCTAATAGCCTCGTCGTCGCGGGGGTAGGCTAGTAGCGTTGCAGTTGCCTCATCATCTCTTTACCGTTGTCCAGTGCCGCTATCGTCGTCGATTGGTGCTGTGGTCGCCTCCGTTGCCGAAGCAGACGTCTTTGAGTGGCGCTGCGATTGCTTTCGCTGCCGAATCGATTAGATCAAACTAGATCAAGCGATTCCGATGACAGGACTGAGCGAGGGCGAGGGCGACGTGGGACTGTCTAGGGAGGAGGCGTAAGAGAGGTTGGGGGAAGAACCAGAAGAAATGCCGAATACGGAAAGCATGGGGTATATTTGTTCAGCCAATTATTAATTTAAAAAAAATAAAACTTTGTGAAATTTAAAAAAAATAAATAGGACATAGTGGAACACAAGTTCTCCAAATGAGACCTTGAGTTAATTTTCTCAAAAACGAATTAGAATTATTTATTTATTTATTTGAATAAGCAAATGCAGCACACATGTTTGGTATAATTTTGGTAATTTTTGTATATTTTTGAACTTTTTTTAATCTTTTGTAATTTTGTTTATTCTTGAATTTTTTTTAATCGAAAACGTTAAACTTTTTGATTGAAAGATAAAAGAAAGTTCAATAAAAACGAAAATAAATAATATAAAATTGAGCTTATTGATTTACTTTAGTTTATTTTTATTTTTTTTGAATTTTTTTATATGTTGATAAAACAAATTTAATTACTTTTCCGTCTCACCTCGATAGAAAGAGTCAAAAAATATTATAATTTGGTTAAATAATAAAAAAATTGACTAAAAATAAAAATAAACTAACTAAATAAGCAAATATGGAATTATCCCAAAAGGGACCAAGTTACTCTTTTTTCTCTTCCCCATGCTTCTCAATAGATGAACAGAGGTCTATGTCTGCCTTTGAACCATTGTACATATGGAAAATTAGACATTTCTTAGACATGACCTTGTTTGGCAACTGGGTTTTAAGGTGATTTTAAGGCAGGTTTTTTTATCTTTTTATTTAAAGTTCAAAAGTTAAAAAAACTTAGTTTGGCAACTTAAAGGCTTTTAGCCTTTTTTGTCTTTTTTTTTTTACATAAAGTTTTTTAATATATTTTTTAAAAATATTATAACTTTTATTATATACATTAATTTTTTATAAAAATTATATTTTTAAAATATAGTCATCAAAATCTACCAAACAAGATCAATATTGAATATAAAATTACCTAAAAATAAATTTTAAATAATTGTACAAATTTTAAGCCAAGTTTTTTTTTTCTTTTGGCTTAAAATTACTCTTATAATTTACCAAACTAATCTTTTTACTTATTTAACTTAAAGTAATTTTAAGTAAAAGACCTAACTTAAAGCCATGTTGCCAAACGAGGCCATAATACTTTCTCCAACTAAAACAATAAGTAATAAGGATATTGGGCTGTAAAAAGTGTTTTGACCTAATGAAATCAGATATTGAAGTGGTTGCCATTGTAGTTCTACATAGTGATGTGGTTGCCAAAATTGAAGGAAAACTTGTAGAGAAAGCATAGTTTGCTTAGCTTGCATTTTCATCATTTGTTGTTTAAGTAAGCCAAATCTTATCCAGCTACAAATTATTATGGATTCTACGTGGAATAAATAATTGATTGTCTATATGGACGTAGTACTATAATTAACAAAATGTTATAAAAACTTGTAATACTTAATCATAAATTTACTGATCGGTATGTAAAAATACAAATCAAATCCTATAAAGTATGCTTCGCTAAGCCTTACTTATGTGTTTATTAATATATTTTAGTTGTGTTTCAGTACTAGAATCAGAAGAAGCAAGATAGTGAAAAAATGTGCTAAAATAGATCAAAAGCTGCTAAAGATTAATAATTGTAAAGCGGAAGCCAAATGATCAAAACAACGTTGTTTCGGTTATCTCTCATGATTGGTAATAGTTCAAAGTTCAAGGAATTTAGTAAAAAGGTTCAATGGTGAAGAAAATAAATTTCAAAAAAAGTTCGGCAAAAAATATATGAAAAATGTGTGAACAAAATTGACATACCTTCACTATTTTGGTAATTACTTTTTGTGCAAAATTAATTTTGATATAAGGCTAAAATCATTGAAAAGTAGATTTCTGGAGCTTCAATTTGGACACAAGAATGACTCTATTCGGAGTTTGGATGAAGGAGTTATACTCGTTTGAAGTTGGTACAACTGCGCAATCGTGTTTTTTGCGAAATTGCATTCTGCGTCCAGATGAAAATTGACTAGAATGATTTACGTCTAGATGAAAATTAGAGTGTCCGGACGAAACCAGAACAGAAATATTTTTGTCCGAACGGAACGGGACTGTCGAAATTTAAACAAAACTCTATAACGAGGGGCGTGGATCACTACTATATAAACAAGGCTTAGGGGATTCATTCCATATGTTCAAAAATCAGATTGAAGACTCCTCTAGAGACGACTCTAGAGGCTCGAGAAGTGGCGGAAAGATGAAGATGGAAGCCTGAGAACCAGTTCTTCTTCAATTTTTTATGGATTCAAGCTGAAACATAATCGGTTGATTTTCTTCTTCCTAGAGGTTGATGAACCCCTAGTCGGTATTTTAGTGTAGTTTAGATTTCTTTTTCTTTTTTATTCGTATTTAGTTCGTTATATGATTTTGAGACGTTGACGTTTGATCAACGGATTTTTAATTTGATTATTTAGTTTTCATTTTTACTTTTTGTGATTGTAATAACGAGATCATGCAACTGTTATATGTTCTTGTTCTTATCTAAACGTGAGATATCTTATGCTAAGATATGACAGGTCGTGTTGGAATCACTCAGACTATGTATGCCACGTTTAAGATAGAATATGCCGAGTTTGGATTCAATCTTATTCTCTTACTAATCCGTGTCAATCTTATACTTGTGATAACAAAACTCTTGTTTAGTTAAAACTAAAAGAGGTGTACATATAATCCAAATTGGTCTTTTTATCATGGGATATGAAATACCAAGGGAGAAAGGTATTATATATGGAAAATTAGTGAATAGTCCAATTTATAGGGTGCTTACTGTTTTTCATCTAACATAAAAAATTTTAACGCGCAAGGTCCATCCGCATAAAAGTTTAGAAGATCATTTGGAGACAAAAATACCTTAGAACAGATAAATTTATCTGTGTGCCTTGCATAAATACATATGTTTTGAAAGGTACAGATAAATTTATCTGTGTGCCTTACACATGCACATATAAATTTATCTATGTATTTTATACATGTTTTGGAAGGTACAGATAAATTTATCTGTGTACTTTACACATGCACAGATAAATTTATCTGCGTATTTTATATATGTTTTGAAATGTACAGATAAATTTATCTGTGCACTTTACACTTGCACAGATAAATTTATCTGTGTGCTTTACACATATTTTGAAAAGTACAGATAAATTTATCTCTGTGCTTTACACATGCACAAATAAATTTATCTGTGTACTTTACACATATTTTGAAAGGCACAGATAAATTTATCTATTTGGAGGGTATTTTCGGGAGAAATCATACAATTAGACCTTGCGCGTTTAAAAAAAATTTGATGAACTTTACACGTTAAAACTTATTTTTTTAAATTTTTCGCTGAAAACCCTATTATATATCCTCTCCCATGAAAAGAAGATTTTACCATTCGCTTATAAAACCTAAAACACGAATTACAAGGGCAATTTCCATGTCAGTAGCTGTTGATAAGCCAGGAAGAAGAAAAATACCAAGTGATGCCCAACAAAATCAAGCATAGTAACAACAATTAGTTGGATCTTTTTAATCCTTATATATAAGCATTTATTTTTATTGCCATTTCTTAATCTTTTAGCAGGTATTGTATATTATCAAGGGCTAAAATAGAAATTTATTTTTATTCTCATAAATTTATATACAATATTTATTTATATCCAAACTCAAACAAACAAGGTATATTGTAATCTTTTGTAATACATCTCCAAAATTATATCATTTATATTTTATATCCATTTTTATATCCAGAGTTATTTTATATCTGTCTATTTATTTCTAAAAAATCAAATAAGCCCTTAATGTTTTGAAATGTGAACTTGTAATAAAGTTTGTCACTAAAAAGCACAAAGTGACTACACCAAATTCTAAAATAAGTATTAATGAAAGATTGATATAAAAATGTGTTGCGTGGCCATTAACTTAATTATCTCTATCTTTCATGCAGAGTGACCATTATAGTACCGTTACTTTCGTCAAGTCTCAATATTTTATCATTTGAAAATTTGGCATATTGACTATGTAATGATCATGGACGGTGTGAAAAGGTTTGCAATTTAGTTTGCCTTCTATTTTTAAAGGCTTCATTTGTTTTATTTAGTTAGCAAGATTTCATTTAATTAGAAAGATAGTAACAAGAAATATGAGAAAGAGAAGAATTATATATATGTATGTGTGTGTGTGCGCGCGCACGCGTGTTGGTGCAATCTCTCGAGATGTTATCTGATGATTCAATTTTTACTTTAAATTATTCCAAAGAAAATCATCAAGATGGGCGCTAGTGCTTTATTGGCAAAATTTCCTCTGACGATTAAGTTAGTTATTAGGTAAAGTGGGAGCCAAGTAAGTAAAGAGGAAACGTAAAAAAGATGATACCTGAAGTTTCTGTTATGCCTTTTATTTGAGTCTTTGTACACGTGGAAGATACACTATATGCGGATCGTTTAGGCCGTACAACTATAACTATCCATTAAAATCTACGTGCCATATATGACGAGCTAATCCTGGCCAGTACAGTGATTGACCAAGATCTCTGAGCAACAGTTGGATCCTTCTTAGATTTGCCAACGTCGCGACTTTCCTCTGAGGTGACTAATTGGGGCCCTACTGAATCCCCTTGATCATCCCTAGCACTCCTGATCAGCCGTCGGGCATTCACTACAATGGGATCGGGCCAATTCTCTTCGCGTTAGGCTTTCAATGGTCTTGGGCCTTAGCTCTATTATCCCATCAACTGTCCCCAATTATTAGTCAACGTGTTTCATAGTGCACACCCGAGGAAGAATACACAAAAAGGCTCATTTTATCCTTTCTATGCGTATCTCAAAACCATCCTCGTTCTTTGGCCAATATATTTCGATGAACGTTTTAGGGGAAGACATTTGATCACCACACCAACCTTTCAATGGCTATGTGGTCACAACTGGTGGGTGGCTATTAGGCTTTTCAAGGGAAACGACGTGGCTACGATTTTTAAATAGTGGTTAACACTAGATCTCTTTGTATCTTTTTCGCCACGTGTCAATCATCACATAGTTATTGTTGCTGCCTTTGGGTATTCTTTTTGAACCGCATATGACATATATCCTAAAGCGATCTTGACTGTTGGTACTTGAGAGCCTATATGGGTTTTCAAACGATAATAGGAAACATTATTCTCACTTTTGACTTTCCCAGCAAACAGAAAGAACTTCCTTTAAGCTTCTCTTTCAATGATTGATGGTGTGTAACACATCTTCGTTTCGACCCCTCATCTCGAATCTAGGTATTACAATATACCTTCCTTCTTTTTAATCCTTTTACCATTTGCTTTTCTCAGTAGGATTGTGCCTATTGTGAGTCCCTTTGCTTTTTCCCTTTTCCTTTTAATTAAACTAGGGTTTTCATTTTTGTCTTTTGGTCAAAGAAATCGATTATATTTGTTACTGTCGAAAAATCCTATGTCCGGTGATAGGAAACAAATCATTTGTCGAGTGATTTTGACGAAGAGGTTGAATCCTCTTTGCTAGAGCTCAGAGAGAAATACCTCGTTGATCCTTCTATCGTTGATAAGTCATCTTCTATCTCTACCTCCACTCTAATAGCCGATTACAAATTGCGAGCAAGTCTTTTTTTGTAGGCTAGTATGTCCTTTCCATTTTCTTTAAACTCTATAAAACCTCGAAATTTCATTCCTCCTCTTGCCCTTAGGACGACAGCTCAGAGATGAAGATTTATGAGAAAACTTTCGTTGAGTGGCGCCCCGTTGCCGTGAAGCTACTCCTCCTCTTTCCCTTGGAGAGAAAGAATTGGCTTCTCTAAAGGCCTCAGTCTCTGACCATGCTCAACAATAAGCCCTTATTAGATGCCCACATCATATCCTGGTTCACTTCCATGTACCGTTTACAGCTGACGGTGTTTTTTCTTCGTTTGGCTCCTTTAAGCTTGATCGCTTTTGATTTCAGCTTTGGATCACCAGCCTTGTTCGTTTAAGGGTCCCTTCCTAGGACGAATGAGCCTATTTTGATCATCCTAGCGAGGTTTACTTCTTCGAAGGTGTTTTCTAGGGAGGGCTTTGATTCCATTACCACGACTTGTGTGGGAGCTTCTTTAATTTTGGAACTTTCACCTTGTCAGCTAGTTCCCAATGTGTGGAAGATCATCGTGGGATGCATGGTCCACTGGCTAGCCTTCGGTGATCAAAAGTTTTCTCTTACCCTCCATGAGTTCCTTTGGTGTTATAAGTCAGTAGAGCTATTCTCAGGCTTTGTAAGCTTCCAAGCTCGCGATTAACATGGGTTGATAACTGGTCTACCTAAAGTAAACAAGAGATGGGAGGATCATTTTTTGTTTTGTTTTTAGAGATGGTTGAGAGCTCCAACCCTAGAAACTTTAGATGAAAGTACTCCAAAAATTCGGAGAGCCTGGACCAATCCTAAGAAAGATGGTCAGCTTTGCACTTTCCGTATTTGTTATTTTCTTCTTATTTCTTTGTTAGCTCTTGTACTGGGTTTGGAGTTGAAAGGTCTTATTCTAGTTTTATAGGGTCGGTCTTTAGGTCGCGCAAGGAGTTTTAACATCTCCAAGGATGAGGAAGAAAGGATACAACTTTCCAAATCTTATGAGAATATGGATTGGTCCACCCTGGTCACTTTGAAGAGTTTGAGTGAGTATCTTCTTGGTCTTGAACTTTTATTTGTTGCATTATCATTATTTCGCAGCACTGAAGCTACAGAAGTCTCTAGGTGAGAAGGTGAAATATTTCACTTATATTAGTTCTTCTCTTATTTTGTTTGATGGGCTAACCTTGTTGATATTTGGTCTTGCAGGAATGGAGAACCGAGTGGACAAGGAAGCTCTTCTGCGGTTAAAGGATAAGAGGGCTACTCAGGCAGCTGTAAGAGGTAGTGCTCCTGCTCAACCCTCAACTAAGAAGCCAAGGGTCATGACTCACCGCCATAAATACTTGAGGTGTTTACGTTTAGGGAATATGTTCCTGGGGCTACTCCATCAGGGACCACTAACGCTATTCATCGAGTGAATGATAAAGGCTTCTCAAAAGAGAGGAGCAAGCCAATACCCGAGGAAGACTTGGCCAACGAGGACTAGTCATTGACCCTAATAAGGGAAAAGAGATAGTTCTTTCCTTTGTCCCTTCATCTGATCAACTCAAGAGGCTCTTGTGTCCTCTGTCTTTAATGACGAGGACATAGGTTTGAAGATGATTAAAGCCTTCATCCCACAATGCGATATGAAGGCTATGAATGTGTTGACCAGCAACGCCTTGACCCAGTATTTTCATCAAAAAAATGGCGAAGGTAAAGCCTTACTTGATCTTTCATGCATCATTTGTAGTTTTGTTACATCTATATTGGCTGGTTCACTCTACTTACTATGCTGTAATTTTTTTTCTTCTTAATTTTTTAAGCTGTTGCGCTGGGTCACCACATGTCCCTCAAGCTAGTAAGGAAAGAGATTTCATTGATGAACTCAAAGAGAAAGCTTTTCTCCGCTGGGAGAACATCAAGGCACTGAATATCGAGATCTCAATCTTGAAATCCGATCTTGAGAAGGCTTGGGCTGTCGTCGAGGAGCTTAACAAGAATAAGAGGGAAATTCAAGGCACAATGGCTGCTCAACAGACCCAACTGGCAGAGCTCCAAAATCAGCTGCAAACCTTCGAGGTCTCTTTTCCCTCAGATCGTTCAACCATCGTGGAAGCTTTTAAGAGCAATAGAGAGACGACACAGGTTATTGCTGACCACATGAATTCTCTAGATGTGAGGATCATGATTGTTGAGCAGTGAGAGAGCAGCTTTAAAGCTTTCTGCCATTAAGTCCAAAGTCTTTATCTAAAACAAGATTTCTCTCAAATTAAGGTTGATGAAGACGACACATCGATGGCAGATGAAGAGACTCTTCCAACTAGGGAGGCCAAAAAAGAAGTGCAGTCCTTGCCCCTGCCAATCCTTGAACATATTAGCCGTCTTTTCATTTTTCCCTAGTTCATTATAACAACTTTATTCTTCATTACGTTTTAATTTTTGAAACATTCTTTTTGAATAGGTGTCGTTATATTTTGGAATATTACAAGCTAATTTTTGTTTTCCCCTAACTTTGTTGCGAGCACCTTATGATTGCCCAGTTAACTGTTGGTTTGAATGTCAGCATCTTTGTATGTTTGTTGCATTCGACTAACTTTTATTTGACTGACCATCGCTTGCCTGACCTTTAAGCTCAGACGTTGTTTCGTAGTAGTCAATCTCCTTTTGATTATATTTTTGCATGTCCAACCCTTGGTTTAGCCATTGTATCACGTGAATTATGGTCAAACAGTTAGACTTTGCGTGCCCTCATGACATTCAGGTCTGGGTGTTACGTCATAGAGGGTGCGTCTAACTTTCGTCATCTGACCCTTAGATCCAGGCATTGCATCATTGGGGCTATGATCAGCCTTTCCTTATCTAACCCTTAGGTCCAGGCACTGCATCATACAGGCTGTGGTCAGCCTTTGCCCGTTCAACCCTTAGATTTAGGCACTGCATCATAGAGGCTGTGATCAGCCTACGTCTGTCTGACCCTTAGGTCCAAGCACTTTTATAATGTACAACCATTTCAAGATAAAATAAAGGAGAATGTTTAACTTAACATCAGTTTTCTTTTTATTGAGAACAACCTTGATGTTTTTCTACAATTTGAATTACATCATTTTCTAAGGGTAATATTTCTTGATATGCTCTACATTCCACACGTGAGCTAGATACTTTCCTTCAATTGTTTGGAGCCTATATGCTCCTTATCAGCACTAGAGTTTTACTACATAAGACCCTTCCCAGTTATGCCCCAATTTTCTTTTAAGCATTGGAGCACGATCTCTAATCTCGCCCAAGATCACCAAAGAACGCATAAACCACAGAATATGAACCAAAAATAAATAGACAATCAACAATATAAACAAGATACATGAATTTACGTGGTTCAGCAAATAGTGCCTACATCAATGGGATTACAGACTTTCACTATGTACTTGAAAGAATACAAGAGAGAAGTTTTCTAGGGAAAGAATACAAGAAAACCAAGCAAAACATAACATAAACATCATGGTTGCTGTAAACCCTAACTGCCTCTTAAAGTTGTGTCCCTACACAGACCGCTCGAGCGGTCTTCGAACAGTCTTCTACTACTCTTAATTTCCTCTATAGGCAGCACCACCGCTCGATCGGTCTACTCACAGCTCCATGGTCTATTCTCATACCTGAATTTCTTTACATCTTTGACATTTTCTTTCTGCTAGATTCTTTGTTGCGAAGACGACCTTCCTAAGGACTAAGTCTTCCAGACAAAACTTCATCTCTTTCACATGAGAGTTGTAATACCTTTACATGCGCTCTTGATAGGCAACTATTTTGATTGCTGAAGTTTCTATAATCTCCTTAACCAGCTCAAGTTCTAGCCTTAGCTCTAAATCATTTTGACTTTGATCTAACTCATTCACATGCGCACTGGTCAGGCCAATTTCCACTGGGATCACTGCCTTGTGGCCAAATGTGAGCATGTATGAGGTTTCTCTTGTGGGCATGCAAGCTGTAGTTCGGTAAGTCCATAATATGTTAGGGAGTTCTCCTCACAACCCTTTTGAGGCCTCCAGCTTCTTGAGTATCTTAAGTTGTGACTGGTTGGTTACCTCAATTTGTTTGTTAGATTGCGGGTGAGCCGGGGAGGCATAATGCATTTGGATACGAAGCTCATCACAAATTTTTAAAAATTTTTGGTTATCAAATTGCTTCTCGTTGTCTATTCTCAATTCCTTAGGGATCCTAAAAAGGAATACAAGGGACTTCCACACAAAACGTTGTGGAAATCGATGGCAACCACCAGAAATTTCATCTGCTTCTGAGTTACGAGTAAAGGTCCGACAATATCCAGACCTCATTGTGCATATGGCCATGAGCAGGTCAGGACATTAAGCTCGGTTGGGGGCTGTCTGACTATATTTGCAAAACGTTGGCATTTGTCGCATTTTGCCAGAAAATATTTAGTGTACCGTAATAGTGTAGTCCAATAATATCCTACCCGAATTATTTTTTCAACTAAAGACTTAGCTCTGGAATAGTTTTCTGTAAAAGTAAGAACCAATTATCTTACTTATAAAATTTGTTCATAGTTCTCGTTGGTTTTGTTATATATATATAAAAGGACATTAGATAAATACAATAACTTTCTTGCAAATTTCAAACTTTTCGAATTAAGATTTTTAAAATGTTCTCTTATTTTCTTATAATAATCAAACGGATGCAAAAAAAAACTTTATTTTATTTTGCCTTTCTTTTATTCAATTTCTACCACATTCACTTTCCATCTCATCTTTTTCCTTTTAATCAAACATACCCCAAAATTTTCTACACGGTAATTAATAATTGGTGTGCAGGCTAAAAAATAAATGTGAAGCCGAGAGTGTGTACAGCCCATCTTGAACAATACCTAAAATGGACCTGACTGAGCCCATATTTCAGCTGAAGGCAAAAAAGGATGCCTCACTTAGTGGTGAGTGTCGCATGAGTGTGCAACTGAGATCATTCGAAATCACAACGAATCACATATATTAAAATATTTGGAAACAATAAATGGATACTTGTCAATATTTAAAAAGGTGTTTGTACTCAACAATTATTGTGTGCATTTAGAATCTTTTTACCTTTTCAAATAAGAGTTATTCCGACTTTAATTGAGTCCCGAATTAATGTTAAAAACTTGAGAGTTGGCCCATCATAAATGCGGTAAAAACATACGAACACAGTCATAACTTGCTTCGGCAATATCTCTAAACATTCATTAGTAAGTTTAAAAATTTAATAAAGATATTTTTACATATGCTTGTATTTAAAACTTAGACGTTTATAATAATTTAAAAAGTATATTTTATAATTGATTAAGATGGCTTTATCATTGAGTTTGAGAAAAAAATAAGGTCAAATGAATAGATAGAAAACAAAGTTAATTGGCAAAGGAAAAGGAAATTTTGTTTTTTATATAGATACTTAACGATACCTTATAATTTTATAGGGACACAAATAAAATAATTAAAGAAATACAAAATATAATTGTACAAAAGGTATTTTAATATTTTTGGTGGGACACAAACACAATAATATAATAAAAATATAAAATATAAAAGTACTAAAAGTAGTTTTACATTTTTAGTGGGGCACAAACTTTAATTGGTGTTATATTATCTTTGTTTCTAAATAATATATAACAAAAATATAACGCCATGCTTGATTGATCGAATTAATAATGAGAGAATATATAAACTCACTTGATAAGTAATCACATTGGACTAGTAGTAAGTGGATTACTAATACCATATTCTTTTAAGTATTGTATAATCTTCTTACCATTTGTTGAACTCAAACAAGAAAAATATAATCCTATAAAATATATAATTCAATCTTATATCTAATTTAATCAATCAAACATGTCCTAAGAGTATAATGAAATTCTAAAATTTTTAGTGAGACCTGTGCCTCCACTGGTCTTTACTAGCTCCGTCCCAGTTCAAAATGTGACTAATAAAAAAAGAATGCCCAATATATGAGTAATCCCTTATTTTAATTACCATAAGACAAAATCATAACATATTATCACGCTTTGCGGTCGATATCTCGACAACCCATTCTATCAACACTGATACAATGATAGCCTTTTTTCTTTCGGTAGTTCACTCACCTATTAGTATTTGAAAATTTAATAAGTTTCTGAATCCAACTTATAGATCGTTCTTTTTGTGACTTCAACTATACAAAAGCAGCTCATCTGGTGCCATACTAAGTTGCGTTCAATCCCTTATTTAACACAGTAGTTGCTCTAATCTCAAGTATTTAAGCTGAAACAACGAATTTAATGACACAGGTTGAAGAGTTGTTTTGAGTGAGTTTTGATAGTTATTATTATGAATCATCTTTATCCATCCAAATACGTCAAAAGAAGGGCAAATTATTAAACATTTTTAGATTATTATGTAGGTAACAGTACATGATATTTTTGATAAATAAATATTTAACCGTAAAAATAGATTCTTTATAGCGCAATTATTGTGCAAGGCATAATTCAACAGTCATGTATTGCCTGAACATGTATTATGCAATACATTGTATAATGCATGACCATTATATTGATGCATTGCACAATTATTACATTGCAAAAGATTCTGTTGGTGTATCGCCCTATTTAAGGTGGCACCATTATATTAGAAGTCTAATATAATTAGAACTAATATATTATATTAGTATTAAAATTTTAATATAAAATTAAGAAAAGAAAAAAAAGAGAGTTGCTTATTAGGTTTAAAAATCCTAGTTTTGTTAAGAAAACTTATTATATTAGGAATTCTAATTTAATTGGAAGTAGCCTTAATAGGCTTAGTATATATAAACTCATTGGGTTAGGTGGCTGGGGATATCACTGAAGCAAAAACCAATTTTCAGATTTTGAGAATTAAGAAGCAATCCATCATCAGCAACGCTACAGTGCGCGGATAGTAATTTGGTGAGGAAGAAATAGTTAACTTTTCGTGCATGAATGGGATGTCAAACGAAACCCGATCGTCATAAAATTTTAGGAGCAGACTCTCGACGTCTAATTCTTGATAACCAACGGTTTCAATTGTCAACCGGTGAAATCTAAATTTGAATTTATTTTTCAGTCAGAATACACCTTACGGTAACGGATATTTAATATTTTTTTCAAGAATATTATTCTTGATATTGTCATCCTCTGGGTATGCCTAGAGACTTAATTCTGTAAACTCATTATTTTAACATAGTAAAGATTTGGAATTAGACTTCGGTCCTGTGATTTTTTCCCTTAGGGGGTTTTCTACGTAAAAATTTGGCGTCGTGCAATTATTTGATTATTATTTTTATTCTGCTATTGTTGATCTCATTTAATTAAGTGCAAAGGGAGGAAAAAATATTTTATTCCGCTGCGGGATATTTTATTTAATTTTTTTCATCAGTGGTATTAGAGCTCGGTTCAGATACGGTCCGGGTATATTCAATTCTTGTGTTTAATTAAATTGATGAATCATCTGGTGCTATGATTAAATTAAATTCATTGAATTATTCGATATAAAAACCGCAGATTGAAGATATCATTTACACTAAGGACTTATATCTGCCGATTGAAAGTGACAACAATAAGCCAGAAAAAAACTACTGATGATAAGTGGATGGTTATGAATAGGAAAATAGTTGCTTAAATCCGTACTTGGGTGGATCAAAGTATTTTTCATCACGTGGCTCAAGAAACCAATGCCCATATATTGTGGAAGAAA
>JAULJZ010034237.1:0-14903 GCA_032270985.1 Heliamphora pulchella
TCGACGGAGCCGGGCCGGGCCTGGGCTTGGCCTGCCCGAGCCACGGCCAGGCCGGGCCGTTTTTACACCCTTTAGACCAGTATTTGAAAACTTAATTGTGCTAGACACTTGGAGCATGAGAGATTTTAATGTGTTCGTTAGGTAACATAGTTTGATTGTTCCTTCACTGTTGAATGCTGACTTTGCTTACTCAAATATGTTTGTATATATATATGCATATATGTATTTATAACAGATTGGATAGAAATGTAAGACTGAGTCTCTACCTATAGTAATATCTTATCATTGTCCATTGTTTTGAGGAATGGTGGAAAAAGGGCAGGGTTCATAAACGAGTAGGTTTTAAAGAAGTTAAAGTCAATCAAAGAAAGGATACACGAATGAAATAAGGTTTTTTTTTGGGATTTGAAAGAGGTGAAGAATGAAATTTTGAGAAGGATTGAGGAGTTCGATTGCATTGAGGTGAGGGATGGTTTTATGGGTTCTCTTAGGAAGAAAAGAGCAGATCTAAAAATCAAATTTGAAAAGTTTTTCTTAGTGAAGAAATTTCTTTGAGCCCAAAAGCAAATGCTTTTAAGGAGAGGATAATAATTCTGGGTGGTTTTATTTATGTTGCTAATGGAATGAGGAAAAAGAAGTATCTTATGAAGTTAGAGATTCTTTCTGGGGTGATGGTTTAGAGGGAAGAGCAAATTGTTAGGGAGATTCTTACCTTCTATGCAAGGTTCTTCTCATCAAGTGGGGAAGGAAGATTGGGAATAGAAGGTATGGATTGCTTTACAATTGAGGTTATTATGTCTAATTGGTTGGAAAGACCTTAATTTTCTACAGTTTGCAACTTTTAATTTTGTAAATACTATGAACGTTACCCCAAATACTTTATAAGAAGTCCACTCTTTGGAATATTTAATATTTTTTTTTGTCTTAACTCTTATATTGGAAATATTTCATTGCATACATGCTTGAATTTGGTTGGCACGTGTATAATATGAGTCTGTTCAATAAAGATAGAAAGGTTCGACATTGGGCTAGGTGTGGCAGTGTTTGAACACTTTGGGCATGTGTCCAAAATAATGCGATTTATGTACACATCTATGAGGTGGCAGTACATATCTGGTACTTGCGGGTTGATAGGGACGTGACTCCTTGTAACTATCTCTGGTTCTTGGTTCAGTATATTCAACATTGTTTTCAGGTAGGAAAAATGTTTATAATGCTTCAAACATAAGAATTATTTTTTGCTAAAACATGCCATTTTGCCATGGCAGCTTCTTTGATTTTTGATAATTGTAAATTTCCAGGTGTCTGGCATAGTACGCAATAGATCTGTTGAAATGGTAGAGGCCCTTTACAACATGAATAAGGTATGTTTGGTTCTAATGCTAGCTTCATCTCTGAAACCCCAGTACTATCAGTTGCTTCGTTGTTCTACTTAGTAGTTCTTAATTGGATAGCTTTTGACATTTCTGCTTGCACATTTATGTTTATCAGCCTTTTTTAGGGTTAATTACACCAACACCCGGTCAACTATCACTAAATAACATTTAGTCCCCCTTAACTATAAAATAATATATTTGGAACTTTCAACTAAAAAAAAATCGTAAAAAATGCCTGATGTTCAAATGTACTACTTCAGAGCTAGGTGTCCTATTCTGAAGCCTGTCATTGGTGCTGACTGCTGAGCGTATTATAAGCCGAAGACTATGCAAATACTTTAAAGAATGATTTAAAAGACTATGCAACTTACTAAAGAATGATTTAAAAGAGAACGATCCTAATGGTCAAATTTTTTTAATAGTGACATTATTTCTCAAAGAGACATCATCACGAATCGTTAACAAAGTGTTTAATTCAGCAGACTCGCAATCATTAAGGGCTTCTTTGGCATTGTTTTCACCTTATCCCTCATGTTATATTTCGGAAAACACAATAAAAAATATGCTCAAATTTGCCAGATGAGGATTAAATTAAGGCGTAGGATAAAAAATTAAACTAGATCAAACAAAAACAAAGAAGTAGAGAAACTTGTTCTATGAACAAAGGGGGACGACACACTTTTTTCACAAAAGAGATTCAAAACTGAAAAAAAAAAATCATCAAATCAACCACAAACGTGAGCTTTACTAGGATTTCGACATGCATAGACTTGATCCAACCATAAAAAATGTGGGTAATGCGGTAAACCTCAAATCAAATTGTTAGGGTTCCAAAAATAAAAAATCATCAAAAAATAGAAAATCGACATAAAATGGCTTCAAATGTTCCACAAAAATGATTCTAATTAGTAGGACCATGGTTGTTAGAATCTTTCGAATAACGATTTGATTCATACAATTTGATACGACTTTCAAATTACACGATACGGATTGTTGCTTGGAATCGGAAGTTACATTGAATCGTACGATTCACGATTCGATTTATATGAGTCACAATTCGATTCATATTATTCGTACGATCCTTGTAATTCAATACCATATAACTGGTACGCCAATTTTTTTAGCCCTTAAACTTTAAACTTTGAAGTTCTAAATTTTTGATCTTGTGGTATGAAGTTTATTTACACACACATGCATACGTGTGTGTGTGTGTGTGTGTGTATTCATATTGCTACATGTAAGGATTTCATTATTAGTGTATAATTCATTTACATAAAATGCAAGTGTACAACCGTTTTGCTGCCATTTATTTTATAAGTATAACCATAGCTATTAATTAAGCAAGAACAAAGAATTAGGCATCATATATAGTGTTTTATGTGTATATACACAAGTATAATTATATTTATAAAAAAATATATAACGAAGTGAATCTTAGGATTTACCATTCAATATGATTCATGATCCATTATTTTGACAAAACAATTCACAATTTGATTCACGATTTGACAACCATGAGTAGGACGATGAGACGAATTGAACCATGTGATTGTTGGCCATCGGTGTTTATGTGGGTGTTGACATCATGCTCCCATCGTCTTGTGGATGATGATGTTAACACATCACAATCCCCTCAGGATGATTTCTATACTATTTCAATGTATTCTAGAGTTAGATCGTATTGCTCTAATACCAAGTTGCATCATATAATGTGGATTTAGGATTTTAAAGAAGAAGAAAAGAGGAATAAAGTAGAAAGATCGAAAGAACGAAGAACTTGGGGAAGATTAGTAAGCTATAATCAGGTCGTTCATCCTACATGTATTTATATTAGGGTTATTCTAAATAGTCACACAGATTTGCTAAATACACCCACCAATTTAATAATTTTTTAAATACAAATTTACCCTTATATAAAATTACAAAACTAGCCCAGACATGTAAAAATACATAGATATTAGTTGCTAATTACACCCCACAAAAATTTATATTATTTGTATTTCCCTCTCTTCTACTCTCTCTTCTCTTCTCAATCCATTGGATTATCAATTGTAACCTTCAAATGGGACCTTCGGCGCAACAAATGGTCGTCCACAAGCATGATGAAGCATTGAATGTGAGTTTTTGATGTCGTTTTTCGTTCTTTTGTGAGTTATTTTCTTAGTAGATTCGCGTTTTTACTCGGCTAACCACGCTGGACAAAGTGTATTTGTTTGGCTGTTAACGTCCGAACGTGGTAGATTCGTTCAGCTGTTGACGTCCAGTCATGGTAGATTCGTTTGGGTGTTGATGGCCGAACAAGAATGCTATGTTCGGTTGTCTTTGTCTGGACAAAATTAGGATGATGCTACTACCCAATAAAGGTGTCACATGAGTTCAATGTTGACTATAGTAGTGAATTTTTAACATATGTAGTATGAAATGTATGAATGCTATTATTTGATTAATGTCATTTCATAACTACTCAACTGTTAAGAATTTAATTTTTCATTGTGAAGGTATTCAAGAGTTGAGAAGCATTGTTGAAATGGGCTTGTGATGTGGGAAAGAAAAATGGATTTGTTGTGGTTAAGAACTTAGATGCAGTACGAATAATATGCGACCAAGAGTTACTCTTAGATGCAAAAGGAGTGGGCAATACCTAGTGATTGGAAAGAAAAAAGAGTTAGTAGGTGAAAAGGATTGGAAGAAGACCGACACAAAAAAGTGTGGTTGTCCGTTTGCGTTGAAAGCACAAATGTTAGAAACTGATGACGATTGGATGTTGCATGTTGTTTGGTTTGCATAGTCATCCACCTGCGGACATCTTGAGGGACATTCATATGCTAGTCGATTAACACTGGACGAATCATCATTGTTGGTTGACATGTCAAAGAGTATGGTAAAATCAAAGGAGATATTAGTTACATTGAAGCAAATGGATGCTCATAATGTAACCACAATCAAGACAATTTACAATGCATGACAAAAATTCAGAGTAAATGCTAAGTGTGGGAGATCACAGGTGCAATAGTTGTTGGGTTAATTAGCTCATCATAAGTATGTGGAGTGGTACCACAATTGTAAAGACATTGAGACGACCGGTGATTTGTTTTAAACGGCACACCCGACTAGTATTGAGTTGCCTCATACCTATCCGCATGTTTTGATTATAGATTGCACGTATAAGACGAATTGGTATCGTATACCCCTTTTAGAGATTGTTGGAGTCACTTCAATTGACATGACTTTATGTGTTGCATTTGCATATCTCCAATAGGAGCGGCAAGACAACTACCGATGGGCATTGGGTATTTTACGTTCTTTGATGGATGAGTTTAGTCTTCCTGAGGTAATTGTGACCAATAGAGAGATGACACTTGTCAATGCTATCTCCACCGCCTTTCCTATTTCTACACATTTGTTGTGTTGGTGGCATATTAGTAGAAATGTTGTCACAAAGTGCAAGAAGCTATTCGAGACGAAGGAGAAGTGGGATAAGTTTATAATGAGTTGGAATATTTTGGTTTTGTCTTCCACAAACGAGAAGTTTAGTCATGATCTTGCAGCACTAGTGAAGGATTTCAGCAAGTGCCCCGAGGCTTTGAATTATGTTAGAAGGATTTGGTTGAATCCATTTAAAGAACGGTTTATAGGAACATGGATGGATAGATGTAAGCATTTTGGTGTAACTACAAGTAATAGGGCCAGGAGTTCACATGTGAAGTTGAAGAGGCAATTGGGGTTAGATTGCAAGTTGGAGTTGGATTTGATTGATCAGAAATTTTGTGAGTTCGACACAAGGAGAAAATTACAAATTCCTTAAAAGGTAAGAGAGTTAGTCACTCCAGATTTGACTTTCTTGATAGAACCAGACGTTAAACAAAGAACCCAGGGTCGTCCACATGTAAAGACAGTTGTTAAAGGCTCGCTTAGGTGTGCGCCAAAGCCAAGGTGCAAAGAGGTGCAGTTCATGCGCCTCGAGTATAATGAGGTGAGGGCGCGAGGCGAGTTTAATGAAGCGTCGCCCACGTCACCTAAGCGCGCCTCGAGAAGAGGCCAAGGCACCTTTTTTGCGCCTCATTTATACTCTTGATTTTTCTTGATGCAATTTGAGCCTCCTAATGTATAAAATTTGTTCAACATCAAAAGTGGAAGTACATCCAATTAAAAACTCAACTTAAAAACAAAATCGTGTCTTATTACCAGAGAGGATAGTACGAAACAAACCCTTGTACAAATTGACATGAAATTTTGTTGGGTCTTGAATTCCAATATAGTTTTTTATTTCTCCTCCTCCTCCTCTTGTTCTGGTGCGAATCATGATTCATGACCCCTTTCTCTTTGATTTGCACCTATGTCATGCTATTCTCTCTCCGTTCTTCTTCTCTATTTCTTTCTATCTTGCTATCTATTCTTACTCTCACTCTTAGTCTCGCTCTCTCATTTTGTTCTCTTTTTTTTTTCTCTTGTTTCTTTCAAATTGAATTGACAATCAATTCAAATATTATTTGATAGTAAATTTGGACTTCTATACTTTTTCTTGATTATTTTATACTTACATGTTTTGCGTGCAATTACTGGTTTTGAATTAGATATTGAGAGTTTTGCAAAGGCAACGATCTAATTTCCTCCATCATCAAGAGGGCTATATCTAGCTTCTCCTCATTGATCTCGTGCACGGATTGATTTAACGACACCAGATTGGAAGGCATCCGTGGCTGTGGCTGACTATCGCAAGAGGGAAGGCAATCAAGCGATGTGGGATATTTTGTTGTGTAGGGAGGTTCATGATTGGGAATTGGAGGATATGAGGCACGTAACAATATGACAAACTCAACTGGAGTTTGGCTCATCAGGGTCCTTCTAGGTTGGGTCTTTTTATTGGGTTTTAGGTGGGCTTCGTGACTCTACTTTTCCTTGGAAGGTCATCTGCGGCACTAGGTTTTGTCGAAATTTACTTTCGTTGTTTTGTGTGCACTGCAAAACAAAATTCTTAAATTGACAATTTGATCCGGAGGAAGTTAGTCAATAGTAAATTGGTGATGTTTGTGCAAAAGGGGTGGAGAGTCGGTAGATCATCTTCTTTTACACTGTTTGGTGGCCTTGAAGCTGTAGACATCAATCTTTGCCTGGTTTAGGGTGTCATGGGTGCTTCCTAGGTCAGTTTTGGTGCTCTTGCTATGTTGGCAACGCACAAAGGTTAGTAAAAATCGGAGGAACGGCGTATGATTGCGTGATGTGGCTTATTTGGCAGGAGAGGAATCACCATTTTTTTTGAAGACTTGGAGAGTTTGCCTCTTTAACTTAGGAGCTTTCTAGTTAGTCTCTTGTATAGCTATGAGAGGTAGGGATGTACTCCTTCTCTTGTTCTCTTCTTAGATTTTGTAGACCTTTTTTATTGACACAAAAGTGTATAGCGCGTTTTTGTGGCTGGCCATTTGGTATACGAGTGATACTCTCTTTATGCCTCTTTTATGAGTTTTGTTTTATTTATAAAAATAATTTTTGGGAAATGGGATTTGAAATGGGAAATCTGGCTTTCATGTATATTTGAGCATATGAAGATGACAAATTGTGGAATGTTTTGTAATGAAACTACTTGGTATGTGCAACATAACAACTTTAGCTTTTGGGAAGTCATAAGAATTAAACTTTAGCTTTTGTAATGAAACTACTCTGCATAAGAGTTAAAATAGAGTAAAAATTGATAGGAAAGAGATATCTAAGATGCAGTTTAGATGCCATTATTCTAGATGGGGAATGAGAATGTGATTCCACGTCCTCATGATTCCATTGTTTGGAACAAAGTCAAATAGGAAATTGATATCTGATTGCTCCAGCTGAAATCATTTTTCCACACTAAACAGGAATATCATCCTTACATCCCATGGTAATCTCATATTATTGGTTAATCTAGAAAAGGGAAAAGATGGGCTCTAATAATGAATATTGAGAAATGGAAACAAGATGGCCACATTAGATAATTGTCACCCTATATCAACCATCGGTTAAATCATAACCACACATCCTTAAAATTATCATCTACCATTTTTGTTTTGTTGTGTGAGACGAACGCATTATGAATTCACGGATTAGTAGTGATTGGAGAGCAATATGCAATATGTAATACACAATTTATTTATTTTTAATTCTTTTTCTTGTTTTCTTTTTGGAGGACTACCTGTCCTTTGTACTCTTTTGTATCTTTGATTCCGTCTTGTCTTATAATTTTTTGTTATCAACCCAAAAAAAAAAAAAGAAAAAGAAAAAAGAAAGCTTGTAGGCTTTCTGGACTGGAAGGGTTTGTATTTACATTAGTTCTAAAAGTGATTGATTAGTGGATTTTCAAAAAATTATTGGTTTGAGACTCTTGAGCTTCCAAATGTTTGGTTTGAGTTTTAAAGTAATAATCCCTGCCCTCTCTCCTCGAAAGAAGGGAAAAAGCTAGGAAAACATTGATACGGCTTTGTTTAAATGACCAATAATTTGATGATTCAAATGCTTGGAACTTAGATGTTTTAGCTTATTGCAAACTGTCAGATTCTTATTGTTGAAATTTTAGATTTTGAACAAAGTTGGGTGCATTAACAATTTAGGTTGCTTCTGATGTCCAGGCATATTTATCTTTGCCAGAGGGGACAGCTTCTGTGGTTGGCTTGATCGCAATGATGACTGATCACTTCAATGTCCTGGTGAGATGGGCACTTTGTTCTTTGGATTCTTAAGATGCTTTTATAAAGCTTTTGTTTTGGAATAAAGTTAAAGAAGTTTTCTAAATTTTTACCATTTTTTAAATTTCCATTTTTCTATGTTTAGCGGTGCATTTATTGTATTGGAAAGGGGTGTCTTATGGGCATATGGAAGCAACTCTATAGCCATGCATGTGAATCAAATTGGAGATTTGGTATCTCTGGCTTAAGTTGGTTTTTTCCCATAAATTTCTGGGTTAAACTCAGTAGATATGTGGGTGTTGTTTTTGCTTTGTTGCTACTCATGTATTCCCTTGCTAGCTTAAATTTGATTTGTATTTCTTTGCCAGGATCTGGTGAAGATCATACATCAGAATGTGGCAAAAGTCTGCATTATTAGTTCCTTTTTGCATGGATGAGTTGTCCCCACTTCCTGTGGAAAATAACTCTTCTTTATCTTTTCCTGGTTTTTTGTTAGGCACTCCTAAATCCTAATATTTTATTATTTCTAAACAGTCCCTAACTTTAGCTATGGCTTTGTTAAGTCCTTTAAGAAATTCAAGGGTGTCATATATTTCTACATGCAAGTATGTATACAATAAGCCATTGCCCTCGTATGTTATTGTAGGCAAGGAACAAACTTTTGTTTTGTTGCTATCGAAATGGCCGAAACGTTTGCAAATCGAAACAAGACATTAGTGGAAAATCGAAATTTCAATGTTTCGCTAAAACATAACAAAATACACCAGAACGGACCAAAACAATGAGTTGTTGCGACACTCATTAGGTATATCCAACAGTATTCATTTATATTTGCCTCTTTTTATTAAAAGAGAGAGATATTTGAGAACAACAAAAAGATCTTTAACTTATTAGAGAATTTTTGAAATTAGGAAGGAGAGCAAGGGAGAGATAGCTAGAAAAAGATAAAATAAGTATGATTGAGTTTTTTTTTTATTCTTTTTCTTTGTTACTACAAAATACTCTTTATATAGAGATTGTCACTCATATTTTTTTGTCTTATAATTTTTACTACTACTACTACTAGAATGTTTACTTTTCTTATGTTTTTTTCTCCTTTTTATCTCTACATGTTTTAATGTAACAATTATATATTTTATACTATTTTTACTTTCTAATTAGTTGGCATTAACACTAATTCATTTTTAGTGTAGTTTTCTATAGTCTCATGCTCCAAAATTAATATATAGCATTTTGTTATAGAATTGGTTATTTTTGTATGATAAAACCTATGAATGCCTTACACAGTTGCACAATTTCTTACCTGTGGATCTTTTGTTTATGTTTCCTTATGTTTTCAATTTTTTCTCCATTAACGTATTGTTTTCAAAATGCTTCTATTTTCTTGCCGACCGAAAATATTGTGTCCCGTTTCCATATTAGTTTGCACATCTCAGTATTGCATCCCCAATTCTTTTCCCCTCATATTCTAGGTGTGGTGCAATTGGCATGCATATATTGTCAAAGTATGTTGAGCTTTGAGATATTTAACATTTCACTCGTAATACGGCGGCAATCTTATATACGATACCACCAGACGTACCTTGGTACTTCCATTTGCCAAGTAGATCTCTCAAGTCATTTTGTCTTACTTTTTTAGTAGACCCTTCAAGCATAGAAACATGCTTAAAACTTATATATGTACACTTCTTTGTACGTGTGAGTGTATTGTGTTTACCTACTATTAGGTTGGGTGGACTTTTGTAATCTCTTATAAACACCGTGATGAATGAATGCATTTTGAGGTGATGGGACTGATTGAGGTTCCTCAACCTCTTTCTGTAATCTCTCTTCTTCTTCTTCTTCTTCTTCTTCTTCTCAACTAACTCTAGCTTCATATTTTACAATATACCTTTGGTATTAGGGCCCCAATTGATCCCATTCAAAACCTTTGATGGACTCAAAGTTGTTTGAAATTATCTGTGGGTTGTCGAAGGTGGAAACCAAAGCCCTTTTGGATTGATGATGTCAGTTAAGCAAAAAAATTGATGTTCACTTAAGACAATTTAATAATTTCGTTTCTAATTTATTTTTTCTAGTCTTACTACACATATATCTTAGCATTCTCATTTTCAGTAACACTCATTTTATTTATGTGATCTTTCTTAATAGTCTAACATTTTGTCCCATATAGAATCGCTGGTCTAATAGATGTTCTATAAAATTGCCATATATTAATTACATTATCTTGTTTCAAGGTAACAACTTTGGATTGCCACCTATTATTATCACAATTCCCATGCTTCTAAAAAGGTGCAAGGTATAATTTGTATTTTTTATCTTGCGGGCTAGACCTAGGTTATTTACCTAGGCTTCCTGGTATCCATTGTTAATGGGATTAAGCCAAACCGTAGTTCACAATGCGTCATTAGTGTAAATTTTTGGTTCATTTGAACTGATGTTTGTGGGATCAACTTCACCCATTGTCAATAGGTTGCCCACGCATATGAACAGGGAAAAAATTCTGGATTAGATGAAGTTGATGGCAGTTCTTGGATTTTGGAATGCTTTTGGAAGTTTTAGTACTTGATGTTACAGATTGTCAAATTGAACTGTAAAAAGATGAAATTTTCTTCTAGTTTACTTTGATTATCGCTTATTTACTTAAGATCAATGTAATATTGGCAAATTGGTTTACCTATTTTTTAATGGAAGAAATGGTTCTCTGCTTAAATGCCTGAAGAGTTGTAGAGCAACTAAACTTTTTTTTTTTTGCTTGTCTTTAGAAGCCCATTATAGTGCATCACTACTGGCACAGTTGTATTTGAAGGGTTAGCATTTGAAATACACGTTATTAGCCTTTAGGGACTACCTTGGGCTGTGAGCTTGATGCAGTAGTGGCAAGTCTTGCTGTTGATCTATTATCAATTGTAGGCCTTAAAGAGGCTGATTTATTGGTCATTAATCGACATGAGAGATAATAAATTTTGGATTTTAATGACAACTGACTTGACCCTAATGTTTTTGGGGACAAATGGTGATGTCCAGTTTGGTGATAAGAAAAAACTTTGGGAACCTGTAGGGGCTGCAAAGTTGAGGTATTTGAAAGGATTTTTCTGGGTTATAATTTTGGACCATTTTAGCTTGAGTTTTGGGCATAAGAAGCATTCATTTGGACTGCATAGAGCAGAACTGCGCCTTGTGGGTCGTTATTTGTTTGAGGCTTTTTGAGGCAAAGTTTCTATGTAATTTTGAGTTCTTTTCGAAGACTCAAAACTGCGCCTTGTTTGGGCCTCGAAATTTAGGCCTTGAAAAGCTATTTTGAGAGCCATATTGGCTGTCCATTTTGAAGGTGCAATTTTTGGGCCACATAGGCTACCTACTTTTTGGGTCACATGGAGTGGGTGGTTTTGAACCACCACTACTGGGAGGTTTGGTTCCTTTTTTCTTTTTTCCCCCTTCTTCTTCAGCCACAAAGTAGTTGATGATATTGAGAGCTTTAGAATAGATTCCCATCCATCTGTGATTCTTACCTACACCAAAATAATGGTTCAAAGTAGGTAGGAAGGCCACATTATGAGACAAACAACCCTTTGCATTGTATGGGTCATCCTATTTATTCGATATTTTAGGACAACAATGTTTGCTCCCACTAAAATCAAGCTGATTTCCTCTGGCAAAATCACCATGTTTTCTTGTCTTCTCCCTCTCTCCTCTCTTTGCGAGGGATAAGTAACACGACTTGATTGGAGACCACCTCTACTTCCTTGACAACGGTGGTTCCTAAATGAATATTAATTCGAGAGAATACGGTGGGCCTACCAGCAACCTAATGTTTTGGCTCCCTTTATTGACCATGAACTTTCAAGACCTTTCCAATGATTTATTTAAGGGCAAATTACACCGACCTCCCCTTTGTTATCTGATAAATACTGGGTCGCGTTTCTGAAATTACTCTGCACTCCTTTACTTTAAATGGCAATATTCACATATCTTCCCCCCATTAGTCAAATAATAAAATCTCCTAATGCCTATATTCCCCTTCGCACTACATTTTCTCTCTATGAAACTCTCTCATCTACAGTAGCTTTGCACTCTTTGCAACAAGATTGGATGAGTTGGTGTCTCTTTCCTCATGATGCCATCGGTCGCGACACCTGAATTTGAATCAAAGTGCAATCATGAATGGCGGAGGGATGATAATGAAGTGGAGCGTTGCACAAAGAAGCAGGCAAGGGAAGCTCTATCAAATGATGACATATGCTCTGAAGCTTCAAACTCAAATTTGTCCCCAAGAGATAATGTTTGCAGCTTTCAGCCTATTAGTAGTTAACCAGCTGAGTTGGTGAGCAATAACCAAGTTGGTCCTCATAAAGCATCATCTACTTGTTCTGGGAATTCAAGTACCAGTACTGAGGAGAATCTGAGTGAAGAAGAGCAGAGTGAAAACAATACATCTAGAGAAGTTTAATGTCCCATTTTGCACTCGAGTTTCCAGAACATATCAGCTCTACTGGCATGTCTCAAATATCTGATTAGCATAGTCCTCCTTGCGCTTGTTGAATTTGAAGGTAATACGCCACCACATACCACAATCGGTGCCACCAACGCCACAATTACACGACGCCAACGCTTGCCATCCAAGTTGCCACCGCCTTCTCCGATCACTAACTTACTGATTTGTTCTGTGGTCGAACTCCATAAATGAAATGGTTGGCTCTCTGCTTCAGTTACAGCTGAACAAGGCGCAGGCATTTACCTCTTCTTGGCATTATCAGATGGGAACTTTTTGTTTCGTTCGGTTGATGCAGAACATTAGGCCTCATTTATTGTTTTATTTTAATAATTTAATATTTTTTTATAATTATGTTTTAAGATAGAATTTTTATTTTGCTTCCTTTAATTTTAGACTTTAGTTTCTTATTTCAAAAATAGGATTTTATGCCTATAAATCAATGACTTTCTTGATGTATTCTTGTCTTGTGTTAGGGTTGTGGCCTCCTTTGGACTTTCTTTTCTCTGCACATCCCTTCACGTGTTGTATTAAATTGGTATCGATGTTTAGGCTTGAAAACCACTCCTCTGTTGTTCATTGCTTTTTTCCCTTCGTTGCTTTCTCCCAACAACAATCATACATATCACAACACCAAACAAGCTTTGTTGGAACCCTAGCAACACAATATACCCATCGTCATAATTGAAGCCCCAAACCCCTCTCTCTCTCTCTCTCTCTCTCATTCATTCTCCCCACACCTCAAAATCCTAGATCGATCCAACAAAAAGTACTTTTTCTTGCCACCTGCCTCTTTAGCCTACCACCCTTGTATGCCCTTTTGCCACTGCACCGACATCTACCTTTGACGAAGCCCTTGTCGCACCAACAGGGATCGTTGACCGTCGGCCATCGACTCTCAAACCTTCTTTCCTTCGCAGCCCTCGTTTCTCACCGTCGACTGAGAGTGTTAACCACGTCAGTACTCCTCATCAATCGAAACCTTTCTCTCCTTCTCTTCCTCTCTCCAATTGAAACCCCTAGATTATCTATGGAGATTGAGCTGCAAGAATGGCAACATCCATGACCTTGCCTTTCCTTTTCTTTTGACCTATAACCCGGAAACATTAACCCTATTTTTCACATGACTCAAATAGACTCGTTTAAAAAACATCCATTTTATCTGACCCAGCAACAAACTATACCTAAACCAACTCCAATTTTCCCCATACCCAATCCTTATTCCTATTCATGACCCGTAGGTTGGCCCAACCCTTAAGCCCAAACTCCACCATGCTATCCTATATTTAAGAACCCAACAATCGTACCCTCATGAGGCCAAAATCCAACCCACATATTGGACCCACCCCCCTCCTCAAAAAGAAAAGATTGCGACTTAGTCTTGCGACTCCTCTTGCCTTGTGTTCCCACACCTTTTCCTATCTACAAATTAGACCTAGTCAAAACATGAAAAGGAAAACAATAGCAAAAATAATGTTGAAAAAAACTTTTTCTTTAAATACACATTTAGGCCTTTATTCTTTCACCTTTCATAGGCGTTTGATAGAATGGAAGCTCATCAATAATTTTCATATCTTTCTTAGATTCACCAATAAAGATTATAAAATTGTCATTGATGGAGTATGTACAATGAATGCAGTATTTGTACTAGATGTCGCTAGGATGAAATTTAAGCCTAAGCACCACCCGCATCCTTATCTGTTGCTTTGGAGTGAAACAATCATCTTTAGTCTCCCAAATTGTTTAATTTCTATTTAGATGAATAATATTCTGATGAGATTTGGTATGACGCCTTTCCCAATAATATTATCCCCGTATTACTTGTTATCCTTGGATGGATGAATTTAGTGACACTTATTATTGGAAAGATAATGAGAGATTATTGTTGATGCCTGTAATTCAAAGAAAGGGTTGCCAACTCATGAGTCTCTCACCTTAATTCCTACTTAGCAACACTGGCACATTTTGAACCAAGACGAGTTTGATTCTAGTCCACCTCGTGAGTTACTTTATCCTATTCAACCTTCAGTTATTGAAGAGTAAGAAATGTTCCTGCAGAAAATGGTTTATTAAAACGAGCATAGTTGTCAAATTGATAATAGAATCGTGAATCGTTAAGATTCGGTTATAGTTTCTAAAATACATAAAAAATTATCTAATATTTAGATATTAAAGATGTATTATAAATACGAAAAGTTTAGTAATAAATCAATAAAAAACTTGTTTTGAATGAAGAGTACGTAGTGTAATAGGTAAGACGCTTGCATCTAGGGTAAGAGATGTGGGTCTGAGTTTTATCGTGATCAGTGATCTTATATTGTATTATTAATTATGTTAGAATTTATGACAATTCGTAGATAGATTTTTGGATTTGGGGGCATC
>JAULJZ010034257.1:0-14902 GCA_032270985.1 Heliamphora pulchella
AGTCTCCACTAACTCTGTAAAGACCTGCATCCTGAATGCTGCCACCCTGTCTCGGATAGCGGGCCTCAAACCCCTCTCGAACCATTTTGCACAAAACTCATTAGTAGGTACGATCTCTTGTGCAAACTGGGATAGGCTAGTAAACTCGGCCTCATACTCAAGCACTGTCATTGTCCCCTGCGTCAGAAACAGGAAGTCCTCTCTGTAGCGATCCCTCAGAGTCACTAGAAAATATTTCTCTAGAAATACCATCGTGAATGCATCCCAGGTGCCTGCCACTGTGGTCTTGGCGAACTTCCACCACATACGAGCACTCCTTCTCAGCTGAAAGGCGAAAAATATAACCCTAAGATCTTCTTCCTCATTCTGAAGCGAATCAAGGATCCTGGTAACCAGCTCCAGCTACTTAGTGGCAACTGTGGGATTGGGATCCCCAGAAAAGGTAGGAGGTTCTAGACCAAAAACCTCACGCATCGCAACCGTCGCCCTCAGCTCGGGTACACTCTCCCTTCCCCTAGAGGCCTTAGCCAGTTGCCGGATGGAGACGACTATCTCACGCAACAGATCTCCCTCAGTAACAGGTCCTTGGGGTGCATTAGCATCCCCAATATCTGGGACTAGGACGTTCCTTCGACCGGAACCATAGCCACGGCATCGACCACGGCCTCGTCCTCCCCGCATGGACATAACTCTATACGAAAGCAACATAACAGGATAAGAATCCATATAACATGTTATTACTAACGTAAAAGACAGATAAGCATGCTAACACATAGCCATGTAATATCATGTCATCACATCTCACATACCGAGGAGAACCAACAAGAAGGACTCGTCCATCTGAAAAATCTACTTAGATTCCTTGCTAAAATTACGTCCGCGAAATGCATCTCTAACATGACTCCCAAGTTTGTTAATCCAAAAGCTCGAAAGTAAGACTAATCAATCCTAAGGTCCAACCTCCCTACCCACGTATACACCACAAGCTAAACAGGCTATCATGCTTATGTTAGGAAAATGCTGTAACACATGCAATCAAGCACAC
Source organism: Heliamphora pulchella (assembly GCA_032270985.1). NCBI lineage: Eukaryota > Viridiplantae > Streptophyta > Magnoliopsida > Ericales > Sarraceniaceae > Heliamphora > Heliamphora pulchella. The sequence continues at coordinate 1,046 of JAULJZ010034257.1, forward strand.
ATACATCCTCACATGGTGATGTACCCTCTTTCCCATGGCTCATAGGTAATCGAACCTAGAGCTCTGATACCAAGTTGTCATACCCCAAATACTAGGGTCATGCGAAAGCCCACCAAAACACCCATTTAGAAAATAGGTTTTACAGTTAAAAATCAAAGTATATAACATTTGGATAAAAGTCCCCAGAGTTCAACTCTCATAAACTAAAAACATGCATCTCATACATGAATAAACATATCACCAAAAGGCGTACAAAACCAACCATCACAGGCGTTACATGTACAAAAATAGGCAAAACTACAGTAAGTCTTCTATCACCTCTGCAACTAGGTCAACTCCTCATGCTCACCTGAGAAAATTTTACAGCAAAGTCCCACACCGTGAGCCGAAGCCTAGTAGAACAAAGATAATAAAACTGTATAGCAGGCTATGCAATTATACACACACGGGCTCAATCACAGGAGCCAAAAAGGTTTTCCTCTAAAAGAGCATCAATTTTTCACAAGACTAACACGAGTCTCAAAAGATTTTATCTCATAAAACCCCACATTTTTCATCTTTCAAACTATGCATATCATTCTAATAGATATCATGCCATAGTTAAGGAAAAGCTGCAAATAAAATAGTAAGCTTGACTCAGACCACACAGCCGAGGAGAAGATAAAATGTAATCCTATTTACCGACTCTACCATACCGACAAAGGTAACAACTATAGACTCTCGTCCATTACCCTTGACCCACAGGCTTAGTAATGACAAGTTCTATATGGAGTTACAACAACGACGACATTAACGGAGGCAACCGAGCCACTCAATTTACGGGAACTATCCCAAAAGTACAGAGCACCTGCTGCTTAATTTACGGGACCTGAGCTCGAGGGTACAAAGCACCCAATCACACTCAATTTACGGGGACTAACCCGAAGGTACAGAGCATCTATGCTGCGCACATTTTCGGACTTACACCGAGGAGCAATGGAAGCCCAACTCAACAATACCCACTGTCACGGTATATCTATGGAGAACATTTAAAAACTTACCGTAGCTCAAGTACAAAAATTCATAAAATAGTTTATACAACACATGTATAAAAAGAGATCCAATCCATCAATATGGAGATCTAAAACTATTTCCAACAAAACGTTTAAAAGGTGAGACTCAACCCCGCGTGTTAGCTCCAAATCTTCAAAAAGACGTTTTTCACCCGATTTCCCAAATCACCGTTTTCAAACCTCCTTTTAAAAATCACAGATGTCAACACACTCGGATCATGTATACAACCAAGAAAAGGCATAAAAACCCACTTTACCCAAAAATCAAGGTTACACATGAAAATCACGTTTGATGTATTTTTTATCCGGTGAAAACACGTATAATTACACAAAACACCCTTATACAGTAGTAAGGTCTAGAATTCTACCTCGGAGAGTCAAGAACTCGATGTCTCAAAACTGAACGGCATTAGAACGAGAATTCGACTGGGTTGATGCGAAGTCTTCGGCCCCAATAGCAAGGATCCACAAAGAAACCAACACAAAACCAAGCCTCGGTCCCTCAAAACTAGAGAGAAGGCAGAGAAAAGAGGTTTCTTAGGTCTGAAGAAAGGTTTTTGCTCAAAAACACCACCACTAGAACCTTTATAGAAAAACAAAAAAAAAACTGTTCAATCGACCGAACTCAGAAAAACCAGTTCAGTCGACCGAACTGGATCCCCCAGTCGACCGAACTCCACAGCAAAGGCGTACTGGAATTTGCTACTGTGTTTCAAGCCAAAAACCAACCCAACCCACCAAACCAAGGTCTGGGAAAGCATAAAACACATTTACACATGCTTTTCTACAACTGTAAAGCATAAACCATACATCGATGCTATAAAACATGGAGGAAAAACACGTTATGAATATACGGAACTTAAAATTAAAAGGTTTAGGGTCTCACAAAAACCTTGTGTTGAAATATTTAAGAACAAGTGTAGACAAGTATTAAACTTTTTGTTAATCAAATACAACACTTTATTAGTTTTAGCCATTTAAAGTATAGCTTTCAAGTTTAATATGTTTTTAATATGACTTCTAGAATTTAAACACAAGTATATTTGAAATGAACAATAAAAAGACTTAAGCACAAATAAGAATGCTAATTTTTAAAATCCTTTTAGTTTGAAGAAAACAAAACTTAAAACTTATTTGAAGAACATAAAGCTCAAATATAGCTTGCAAAAAAACTTTCAAATATATCCCTCTTTTGATTAAAATACACAACTAATATAAATATGCAAGTTTAGCTTCTTGTATAAAGATTAAAGCATAAATAAACAAAACCCTTTTATTAGATGAATCAAAGTGCGAGTATAAAGATAAGTTAAAACTTTTTGATTACTAGATTCAATGCTTTTCTTATCCTAAGAAATGATAATACAAGAACAAAAACAGTGGTGCAACAAAAATTAATAGTACGATAAAGAAAATATAAAGTAAAGCAAGAATGAAGATGACACAACGATTTTTACAATGTTCGGCGCAACGGCCTACGTCCTTGCCTCAAGCCAACCGCTATGAGAATTTTTTCTATCTCTCCTTTAATAGGCGAAAGAGCCTCTCTCCTTAGTCTAGGCGGAGTAGTCTCTCTTGAGAATGTACCCTTCTCAAGTTAACCCAATCCTTGTAGACGGACTAGCCTCTTTTGAGAATCACCTTTCTCAAATACAAATCAACAACAAGAATGAGAGTGTACAAAGAACGCTCCTTGGATGAGCTAATAAGTACAACAAATGAAGCTCTAAACACATTCCTCAAGAAATAAAACGATGAAGCTCAATGAGAATACTAAATGATTTTTCTCTCAAATTGTGTATGAAAAGCTAAAGAATTGAAGAGCAATGAAGTAATAGAGTAAGAGATGTTTGAGAGGCTTTGGATAAGAAAAATAATAGCACAAGGCCTCTATTTATAGGCTCCAAAAACTAACTATCCGCTGGGCTAAATATAGAATTGTCAAACTAGCCGTTTTCAGAAAATTTCAAATTTAAGCCTGTTCAGTCGACTGAAGAGACTCACTCGGTCGACTGAACTCCTCTTCGGTCAACTGAACTTCAAGGTTTGAACGACTGAACTGTTGTGGATCTAAAAATGTATTTTTGGTAGCCCATTCATTCGACTGGTTATAGTGCCTTAGTTGACTGGATCATTAAAAATCCAGATTTTTATTTTCCAAAAAGATTTTAATCATTATTTGTTTTGAAAAAATGTTTTTATCATTTTTAGGATTCCTATGAGTTTCAAAGTAATAATTAAGAGATAATGAGAAAGTACAATGATCCTAACAAGATAAATTTACAGCATGTTCTTCAAGTCTTCATTGTCTCAATCCTTTTTCCATTTGTTCCACAAAAACTTGTCGCCAAATAATCTTGATTTTGAAATTATGCCTCATGGCTTCCATTGTATATCCTGAATTGTGCTAAGTGTATATTTCCTGTAACCAAAGTCAATTTGCACAATTAGATATATAAGTTTGTTATCATCAAAATTTGGTTATTGAAGCCTTGTTAGGCCAACACCATGCTTCGATGATATATAACATGAAGGAAAACACATAATCATTTATATATATAAAAAATAAAACGGTACAGGGTCTCACAGACTGTGTGAATTGAGTGGAAAATAACGTTTTGTTATTGTTATTTTTTAACTGTTAAACGTTATTTGCATTGTTTGAATGCATAGTTTTTAAGGATGAAAAACCGTTTTGAGGCCTGTGTGAGTCGGGTGAAAATGTGGGGTTTTGAGAAGTAAAACTGTTTTGAGTCGTGCGTGGTTGAGGTGATTTTTATGCTATGTGATTGCATATCTTGCTTTACTGCATTATTGTCTATTTTTATTGGGTTTCGGTTCACGTTGTGGGATTTGTGCAAACCTCTTTCAGGTGGGCGTGGTCACGTTGGTTGATCTTGAGGTTTCGGAGGTGGTTGATAACAAGACTCTTTTTGTTTTGTCCTTGTTATGTAGTTTATACCGTTTGTATATGGGTCATGTTTTAGATTTGAAAGCATGCGTAATGTAATTCTTATAGCTGTGGAGCCGATGTATACATGATTTATGATTTCGAGAGAGATCATGGATTGGTTGTTGTTTTCTGTAGTATATTATTACAGTTTTTGTTGGTTGGCTCAACATTTTATAAAAATAATTTTTGATTGGTTTATGCTTCATTCAAACTTTTGTGCTTTGAGAAAGATTTTAGAATGGCCTATACTCCTTTTTCTAAAGTTATTTCTTTGCCCAAGATGTGTATTTCGTTTCAAGGGCTTATCTTTTGGGTCCGTGACCCTAGCCTCTTGGGCTACTCTTTCAAATTAAATAAACCATCAGTAGTTGTAACGTCGGAATTTTGAGGTTTTGAAAATGGCCAAAAAATATGAAATTCAAAAGATGTTTAGAAAATACTTTGACACCTTGAAATTCAAATTTTAAAAATCATTTTTTGTTGAAAATAGAGTCGTCACTTAATTTTTGAGAAAAATCAAGAAAAATTAAATTTGCTACTAATCTTTAGAATGCTTAACTAGAGAAAAAGAGTTCGGGAGCTAATGTACGAATCATAGAGGTGTTAGGCACCCTGTTCGCCCAACCGTAATGTTGGCCTGTACTACTCATCATTAGTTCTTTAATAAGATTTCTCAAATGCATGTAAATAAAGAAAATGGAGGCTAGAAGAGAATATCCAAAATCAAATACGAATAATACATAACATACGTATATAGAATGCCAAATAAAATAAATAAAGAAATAAAATACTAAGTCCTATGGTATACAATTCTAACTAAATAATACATGGAGTAAATCTACATGCAATATTATTAAAACAACCTAAACTAGCATGATTCAAATGAAAGAACAAAAATATGCAAAAAGTCTCTAAAATTACCTAAACATGAATTGCTAACAGCATAAGGTAAACTATTCTAAACACAATTTCAAAAACAATTAACTAAAACATGTATATTATCAAAACAAATTAGGTTAACATTAACATGATGAATTAATTAAAAAAATAAGAAATGTAAGATGAAATATGCATAAAAATCCTATTAAAAGAAAGTTTACAAAAGAAACTTATACTAAAGTGAAAAGATGTTAGAAAAACACTATACTAACAAAAGAAAATATAACTATTTACATTTTGAAAGAGACAAAAATAAAAGAAAATAAAATAGAAGAAAATTACACTTAAAAATAAAATTTAGCTTAAAAGATTTTTTATGATTTTTGGGTTTAGTAATATGAAAGAAAATGACGCTAGAATTAAATAGAAAAAGAAAATGACAAAAGAAAAAAATATAACATTGCAAAGAAAACAAAGCTAGTAATAAAGGAAAAGAAAAGAAAATTAAGTGCTAGAAAAGAAAATTACACTAATATTAAAAGAAAAAAATAAAAAATAAAATCTAGTAAAGGAACATTAAATTAATGCTAATGAAGAAACTTTAAGCTAATATTAAAAAGAAAGAAAAGAAAGAAAAATAAATTATTAGCATTAATGAAAAGAAAAGAAATGGGATATTTAAAAGAAAAATAAAGCTACATTACAAAATATATATATATGTTTGTATTAAATGAGTGTAATATTGACAATTATAACCATATATATATGTAAGTGCTTATATTATAACAATAACGATATCGTTTAGTCGTATTGTTAAATTATGTTAGCACTATTTAATGAATCAATAATAAAAAAAGTAACAATGTGTTAACTATAAAATGTGAGAAAATTAACAACTAAAGAATTAAAGAAAGTAACTAAATTACATAAAGCAAATAAGATTAACTATGCAAATGAAAGAAATATGTGAATTGAAATTGAATTTAACCCGATCACTCCAAAAGAGAGGGAATGGAGTTAGAAGGACCGGGGATCCGAACGAGGTACCTGGATTACTAAGGAATCCTCGAGTCGGGGAATGTGCTTCAATGGTCCAATCCTTGGGTGATGATCCAAGCAAAGATTTCAGTATCCGTCGGAGGTTCGGCTTTCAGTACTTTGGTAGGGTTTCGGCGTCGGGGCTCGAATTGCTTGGCGACTCAGCATAACTTCTCTTACTAAACTTCTCTCTAAAATTCTGTCCTGAAAACGTACCAGGGGGTACGGTATTTATAGAATTTCACAACCAATGAAATGCTGACACGTTCTGGGATACGCTAGGGTTTTTGGAGTTGAAGGTCGCCGGGTACGAACATGGCGGTCGCCACATCAAAGGAATCTTCCAAGAGATTCTATTGGCGGTCGCCACAATAGAGTTGGCCGTCGCCACAAAAAGGTGGAATCTTCCAAGAAATTCTATGGCTGTCACCACAATGGAGTTGGCGGTCGCCACAAAAAGGTGGAATCTTCCAAGAAGTTCTATGGCGGTCGCCACAATAGAGTTGGCGGTTCAAACTGGTTTTATTGATTTAAAGGTTTTGATGATTGGGTTTATATACCGAACTTGAATCATTTCTCGAGGAACGTACTGAGGCATCATCCAATCATTTTTATCATCATATTCACCTAAAATTAGGCGAGGTCAAATTGGGGTGTCTATAGTTGCCCATCTTTGATATAACTTGCATAGCAACGCGTGATGCAAGTTATATCAAAGATCTAGAGACAACATCAATTTGACCACACCGTCAATCTTAGGCCACAAACACACAAGCATGCATATGATATTGGTCGTACTTGAATCGCCATCGAGCTGCCTACGTACACCTTTGTTAGGGATCAGACCAAAACGTAGTTCCTGGGGCAAAATGCAAGCATGCAAGATAAGAAATATGATGCGGATGCTAACATGAACAAATGCTAACATGATACAAACACTGGTATGATCAAACAAATCCTAAAGATCGAGTCAAGATCTCAAGAGAACACAAACATGTCAAAGATTGAGTCAAGATCTAAGAACTCGATTGGGGACAAGATAATCGAAAGGATCGAGTCAAGATCCTAGAAATTACTTTAACCGAAAAAGCAATAACAAATTGATTGGTCGAGTTAAGACCTAACAATTCGGGACGAAAGCGAGATAAAAATAATCAAAAGCCAAGTCACGGTTTAGAATTATTTTCATCAAAAAGGATAACTATGAATTAATAAGTCGAGTCAAGACTTAAAAATTCGAGACGAAGCACGGGATAAAAATAATTAAATTTATGAGGAGAAATCATCACCAAAAGGCAATGTAGAAAAATCACACAAAACAAAATAAGATTTAAAATTATATTTGAAAAACATAAAAAATTATTTTTGAAAAACACACAACTTTAAGCAAATAAAACACACAATAATAAACCTTAAAACATTAATAAAAGATGCACACACGAAATTTTAAAAAAAACTCGCTATTTAATATTTATTCAAAGTCAAACAAAGCAAGCACACACATAAAAATAAATATAAAATACCAAACAGCCCCTCCCATAACTCCAAAATGCAATAATGATTAACAATGCCTGACATGATGTTTGACAAGATGGCGACCGCCTAGACAAAACCCCTCTGACATGACGGTCGCCGAATAAAAACCCCTCCAAGATGGCGGTCGCCGTGTGGCTTTTGAATAACCTAGCGGTCATTATAACTGAAGGTGGCGACCGGCACCTCTAGGCGCGTACAAGGTCCCCAGGTCGCGCGGGTTGGAGCTTATTCTCACCTCTCCTCTCTCTCTCTAGCTCCTCAATGGTCTCAACTCTCTCTCGCTCTCCTCTCATCCTTCTCTTTGCTTTTTATTGCTTCTTAGCTTTCGTGTTATTCCTTCTTGGATTTTCTTGATACGAGATGTTTACCTTGTTGTTCGTGATTCCTTTCCTCTTCATGGTGGGCCAGGGCCATGGGGGCAATGATTTGGGGGAGCGGGAAGGTCCATCTACTGCTGGGACTTCTTCCATGGGGGCCATGGATGCCCTCGTTCTCAAGGCCAAGCGTGCTTCTCGCCGTGTCACCGAGGACGAGGCACGGGCAGCTGCTGAGGCACAGGCAGCCGCAGAGGCTGAGATGGCCTACTTCCTTGACCCACATGCCGGAGAGGGTCTTCCTGTACCCTTTGATCCACACACTTATGCTCCAGCTCCACACCACTTAGTTCCAAGCGAGATGAGGCCGTATGATCCACCCGTAGATGCTGTCGCTACTGACGTTCTTCTTCGGGAGCCCGACCAGCACATCTCTCACCAGCGTCCATCGATAGGTTCCCTATCCTTACTTGTTCAATACCAGAGTATGTTCACAAATGTAAATGCATGCCTAGGATCCTCTTGTGATGTGTGATGTGATGTGATATGATGGTGATGATGATGTTATCTGTGATAACTGTGCATAATGTTTGAGATCTGGATATGTAAAACTTAGCTTAGGTACCCGTGCAAAGGAGGTTAAAATAGTAGTGACACTAGGGTTTAAATGCAGACAATAAAGGGGGGCATATTTTAGCTAAAATCTCACAAATAAATGGCTTGATTTTTTTATTTTTAGGGAAAATATAAAAATTAAGGGATTTTTTTTCTGAAAGCTAAATCTAAGGGGGAATTTTTATTTTTATTTTTGGAGCATGAAAACTAAAGAGGAAATTTTTATCAAAAATTCCAGAAATTAGATGCAATTTTGTCGAAAATCCTAAAATCTAGGGCAAATTTTCAAAAGTCACAAACTCTAGAAATTTACGAGGCATTTTTTAAAAAAAATCTAAAAAACCAGGAAAATTTTAAAAAATTAGGGTAAAAGGAATAAAACACAAATATCAAAGGGAAGAGATTCTTTTTAAAATTTTTATTTTATTTTATTTTATTTGGAAAGAATGATTAATACGAAATGATAGAGATTTTTCTGGCGCACCAGGGCTTAAAGTTCTTAGTCTTCTACTAGGGCGTGCAAGAACCAAAGGATCGTCATGCACACATGAACCTAGGGTTAGGGAGATTTGCTTGGCGCACCAGGGCTTAGGGTTTCTAGTCTTCTACTAGGACGTGCAATAACCAAAGGATCGTCACTCACACACGAACCTAGGGTTAGGGAGATTTGCCTGACGCACCAGGGCTTTGGGTTCCTAGTCTTCTACTAGGACGTGCAAACTCCAGGGCTTAGGGTTCTTAGTCTTCTACTAGGACGTGCAAGGTTTGCCTGGCGCACCAGGGCTTAGGGTTCCTAGTCTTCTACTAGGACGTGCAAGAACCAAAGGATCGTCACTCACACACGAACCTAGGGTTTTTATTACTTTTAGCCATTTTTTGCATTTCACTTGCTTGGTTTGCTCTTTATATATTTTCTGCTTATCTTCTTTTCAGGCTGGTCACTATGTCAGAGGTTTCGGAGGTTCTACCTCTAGGGAGGTGTTAGAGTGGTATGATGACCTCCTTGCTCCTAGCCGGGCCATTATTGATGCCTCCTGCTTTGCTCAGTTCATACCCTTATTGGGTAGGACGAGCAATGATCGGGTCTGGCTGACGGCCCTTGCTGAGCGGTGGTAGGATACCACCAATACCTTTCACTTTACGACATTCGAGGCCACCTTGACGCCTCTTAACTTTGCTCTCATCACTGGCATTAGAGTTGGTGGTGCCCCTATTCCATTCGACCCCACCATTACTCGTTCTGTTGATGCCCTGATGTACTTGCTCGGAGCTGTACCTGTGCAGAAGGATCGGGACCGAGTCAGATACACTTGGTTCTTTGATCGTTTTTGCCATTTCCAGTGTACCGAGCCCCACCACTACGAGTGGGTTGCCTGAGGCTTTCTTCTGTATATGTTCAATACCACCTTATTCTCAAACAAGGAGAATACCATTCATCTACATTACCTGGGTGCCCTGACTCGTCTTGGCCGGGTTGCCACCTTTGATTGGGGAGGAACCGGTCTCGCCACACTCTACGGCTTCATGAGGACTCTGAGCCGGTTCCCCCAGGAGCTCAGTATAGGGGGGTACTGGAGAGTCTGGGAGGTATGCTTTAGCTTCTGTACATTTTTCATTCATTTCTATTCTCTATTATCTATTATCTGCCTACTGACATCTGTTCCTTACAACTTTGGACCTACAAGTTCCTCAGGCTTTATGTCCCGGCGAACTCTTCAGCTGACCCTTCAGTCATTCCCCGTGCGGCTTGGTGGTCCCAAGGCTAAAAGGGGAAGAAGGCTGGGGGGAAGGATATCGACAGATATCAGGCATCTTTGGACAAAATGACCCCTGACCAGGTATCCCTTTTGCTGTACTATTCATTTCTTTCCGTATCATATTGTTCACTGTATTGTTGACTAACTACTCTATTATCTGTTCTGCCCATTGTACCCCTGCACACTGTACCGTATTCACTGCTCACTTTTCACTGCATTGATTATCGTTCTGTGCTATACTGTACTTTGAACAACTACAGGTCCATTGGGGTGTTTGGCATGTAGTAGAGGATTAGGCTGACGCAGATCTGATGTGCAGTTGGGACATTGCTTTCAGGCGAATCTTGCTGGAGGGTCCATTTGGCTGGGAGTACTACCTCGAAGAGAGGGTAGTTCGCCAGTCACTTGGCCTCGACTACTTCCGGTGGTCCCTCCACCCCGTATGCACCGGTCCGATCTCCTAGGCTATGTGAAAATGCTCATGGAGATGGTGGGGACACATGCCTCGGAGCTACTGGTGGCCGTGGGAGATTACACAGCTTGGGCCCGGGCACATCTACTAGGACCACTTGGACCTGGCCCAGCTGGTGGTAGGAGAAAGCGAGCACCCGAGGCTGCTGATGCTGGTGTCGAAGCTGCTGCTGCTACTGGAGGTGCTGGGGCCAGGGTGATTGAGGTACCCTGGACTGTATCATCTCTTATTCCCAGGTATCCTTTCGATATCCCTATCCTAGTTCCTCTTGTCCCGGAGTTTCGACTGGTGTATGCTTAGGTTTGCTTCTTTTTACTATTTCCTTTTCTGTCTTTTCTCTATTTATACTGGTTAGTTCTCTATTCCATTTGACAGGCAGATCAGGCTTGGCTGGATCGTCTCACGCTGGTGGTGAGTGGCATGCGGACTTTGATTCGCTAGTAGGATGCTGCTTTGCGTGCAGTCGGGGTTCATTTCGTTCCCCTGTCGGTGAGTATCTTTCTTGTGATCTGGTCATCCTTTTCTGTATTTATTCTTATTTTTGCTCCTTTCTACAGGCACCAGTAGCTACTACTAGCGCAGTACCATCACAGGCTCTTGGCCAACCTCCTGCTCCTGCTCGAGGCCGTGGGTCTCGTGCCTCTTCTCGAGCACATCCTTCTTAAGGATCTATTTCATCCGCTCGGAGCTGGTCCAGAGTCGTATCCTCCTCCTTTGATAGCGATGACAGTGACGGCCTAGAGATGCTTTTCGAGGACGTCAGCTCCGACGAGGCTGGCCCTTCTTCTCGTCGAGTCCGCTCGAGGCAAGGGTGAGAGAGATTGATAGAGACCCCCTACTTTTAGATGCATTTTATACATTTGATTTTCCTCGCCTATGTGCTCTAACTTGATACATTTTGATACACTTATTCCCATTTATGGGCATGCGTGCCCCAGTTTTCATACATTCTGTCACTTTTTACTGTATTTTTGGGCCTTCGTGCCACTTATCACTCTATGTATACCTTGTTTGCATGGTTTATCTTTATCTACTGCTCAAACTTCATGATATGAGTCTCAAGACGTCCTCAGATTAAAGATACAGCAAACGCACCCATGCCCACCACTTTATAGCATGGCGGTCGCCACTATTCCAACATGGCGGTTGCTACAAACATCAAAGGACACATGGCGGTCGCTTGGTCAACAGAGTGACGTCACTGTATTGTGTACTTTTGGGTTGGCAGTTGCCCACTCCGAGGTGGCGATCGCCACTTTTACTGTACTATTCTCTGAATTTTTTTTTTTCGCCCTTTGATGCCTTATAAATGTAGCCCTGGAGGCCTCATTTGTTGTTATTCTGATTCGGATGGCCAATCCCCTTTCTGCATAGATTGAGGCATTCTCTCATATTGAACATTTAAACTTTGCTCCTTTCGGTATTAACTCCTTGTTTTCTCTAATGGCCATAGATATTGACGAACCATTATTGAAGGTTGTTGCTCAACTATGGGATCCGCAGTCCCATGTCTTTCGGTTCGGTCTCGAAGAGCTATGCCCCACTATGGAGGAGTTTTCTGCTATTTTGGATCTGACTCTGTAGAGTTTCGTTATTGTTCCCACTCTCTTCCTTTCAGCTCGGCAGCAGGTGATGCAACTCTATGGCATGTCTAGGATGGAAGCTTCTATTCTGACATCGGGTGACTACCTTGACATTCCATAGATTATTGAGAGGTTCAGTCCTACCGACGACCTTAGCGACCTCAACTTTTAGCTGCGTTGTCGTTATACCCTATATTTCTGTCTTCTTGCCCAGAATCTTCTCATCCCTTCTGACGAGCGAGATAGTTGCGCACTAATTGACATTGCGGGTCAAATGTGGATGGGAAAGGACTTTGTACCACTTGTCCTAGCTGAGATTACTGGGCCTAGATGCTGTTCATCGTGGTGAGACCACTACTTTTGCTGGCAGCCCCTTGTTTCTTCAGGTAAGCTCAAACCTTCCTCTTAATTAGACTTTTGTCAAGGCTTTTCTTTTACTGATCTAACTTTTGCAGCAAATTTGGCTGATGGAGAAGGTGAATCTTATGCAAAAACCACCTACTAATAGACATAGTGCAATAGCTTTCTTTTATCGCCCTTACTATCAGATATCAACACTGAGGCAACCTGGCGACAGTACCTCTCATCTCTGACTGGCCCAGATATCACTTGGCAGTGCCCCTGGTGGCAGATTCCTGCTATGACTGACTACCATGGATCACCCTAGTGTTTTGCTGATTGGTCTACATCAGACTGCTTTCTATTACCCTCACGGGATCATGCGACAGTTCGGTCGTGTTCAGGTCATCTTTCACAGTATCCGCGGTCGTTTATTTTCATTTGCACTGCGGGCCCCGTTTCTAGCAATATATCAGGATGCCTGGCCGTCTCGTTCACAGCTGGAGATATAAGAGTTGTAGTGTCCCGAGCTTTTTGCTGAGTATAGAACATGGCTGATGTAGGTGTTAGCCCAAGGGCCTCTTTAATTAATTTTGACGATTTATTATAATTCATTTTCTATAGATAATTGTCTTTAAATGAATAATAATTCTTATTTCCAAATGAAAGTGTTATCCCAAGTTGAACAATCAAGGTTGACACCTTAGCCAAAAAGGTATGACTTGATTCAAACACTTAAGAATTCTTTAAAAAGGATTATTCCTATGTGTTGATTGAAATACAAGTCAAATCAATTGAGGCAATGTACACTTGAATCTTATCAAGCTTGTCAACATGATTTGATCAATTGCTTTAACACACTAACTATGTTTCAAGTTGATCTTCAGGAACTAAAATGTTAGTGTCAACACAAATGTGTTTTGTGTCAACACAAAAACAGCACATAAGCAACAGGGACTCATTTCGAGTCAACACAAACCAGATTGTGTCGACACAAAAGGGTTACTCCTTTTATTTCAGAACTGTTGTGTCGACCCACACGGAAAATGAGTCGACACAAATCAACCGAGACTGCCTGCAGAATTGTTGTGTCGACCCACATGGAAAATGAGTCGACACAAATCAACCGAGACTGCCTGTAGAACTTTTGTGTCGACCCCACGACAAATCGTGTCGACCCAAATATCCCGAAGCCCCTGCAGAAATTCGGTGTCGACCCCAGAAGATTCTGTGTCGACACAGAACTACCGAGGCTTCCTGCAGAAACTTTGTGTCGACACCAGAGATAAATTGAGTCGACACAAGATTGTTCCTCCGTT
>JAULJZ010034278.1:0-14902 GCA_032270985.1 Heliamphora pulchella
TAAATATCCTCTAGAGCCCCCCAGATTTCTTTTACAGTATCGGCACTGGCAACCAAAATCTTGACACTGCGGTCCATAGAATTCATATTCTGACTGAAGAGACGAGCATCGTCTCGTATCCAGGTACGAGAAAGAGGAGAACTAGGATCGGGAGTTTCGTCAAATAAGTGGGAATCCAATTCCATGCCTTGCAAAGATTTCAACACATTCTTCCACCATAAGGGATAAGCAGAAGCACCGTCAAACTTCTCATCGACAAGCCGAGTAGAAAAAGAGAACACCTCAGTTCTCATTGGTCGCCCGGTATCCGTCAGAGACTTAGCAGTCCCAGAAGTCCGGGTAGCAAACCTATCGCCCTCCGATGACATTCTTGTTCAACTACCAGAGAATCTACAACCAAACACCCCTCACTGCATCAACAAAAATTGGACAACACAGATCTTGGCGGTGAATGAAAAGCAAGCCAATGTACGGATGAAAGAAGGGACGCAGCGAGGGAGACGAAAAACACAGAATTGCTGAGACTGGTGCGACTGTTCCGGCGACTGTTCCGGCGACCAGCGACTTTCCGATGACTTTCCCAGCGACTTTTCTAGGTTTCCGGTGACTGCTTAAATGGTCGGAGAGTGTGTTCTGGGCACGATCGGTGACTGTTTAGTGGATTTTCGGTGGATTTCGGCGACTGGTAGGGTGGCAGCAACTGAGTTCGGCGACTACAGTGAACTGGCTTGAGGGTGTCGGCGCTAGAGGTGGTGGTGTTGGTGGGTTTCGGCGCCAGGGGTTGTGCGACGAGAGGCTGGGAGCCTTGCTGGATGGACGACGAGAGACGACAATCCTCGCTGGGTGTGTGACGAGGAGCGGCGAGGGGCTAGGGTGGTCTGGCAAGGGTCGTTAGGTGGTCGGCGAGGGTTGTAAGAGGTCAGCGAGGGTTGTTGGGTGGTTGTCGAGGGTCGTGGGTGGTCGACAAGGGTCTTGGGTGGGGCGACTGGCGTCAACGACTAGCGATTTAGTTTGGGACTATCGGCGACTGGAGCTACTGGTGTATGGTTTCCGGCGACTATTTGGGTCTGGCGGCTAGGGTTTAGGTGGCGGCTAGGGTTACCAGAGGTTCGGTGACTCTGATACCATGTTAATAGACATGATTAGATTGAATGAAAGCGTTAACCCCAATAGGATACGCAACGGTTTTATTTATAGAACAACGAGACAATACAATAATAAATGGTGTGCCCAACCACACCGGATAATAATAATAATAATAAAGCTAATATAATTATAGTAAAACTAACACATGATACTTATCGGAGTTAATAGTACAAAATATCTCAGCACCTGAGAGGAAAAAATTTTCCCGAACAACAGAGGTTTGGATCAAGGCCATAAAGCAACAACAACCAACAGTAAGAGTTTGCTATAGGTGTAACCAGCCAGAACATAAGATGATGCACTGCCCGACGAGAATTGGAGAAGACAATCAAGGAGGACCACTACGAAATAACAGAAAGATCACAAGCTCGGAACCTTACCCTCAAGATGACCAACGAGAACAACTAGAAAAAAGGACACCAAAATTAAAAATATGTTATCAATGCCATAGGCTCGGACATAAAAGATCTGAATGCCCATTACGAGGAAGACTAAACTACAACCACCGTCAACCAGAACAGAGTTTTAAGGATCAAACAAAACTGCTACAGCCAGGAACAAATGGTGTGAAAAATGTGGTGCAACCTGACCAACCAGAGAGTAATAACGGGAGTGTCCACCATTCACAAGAAACAAGCTCAACGATCTGCTTTAATTGTAATAAGTTCGGATATAAGAAGTTTAAATGCCCGCTACCAAGGGGAAGAAACTATAATGTTCGCCAAAAGGGAATTGGCAATTCAGGAAGGATGATACAACTCGACCAACAAGAAAACCAATGGACCGGAGGCTCGCCTTCCCAAGAGAAAAAGGAGTATCCGTTAATGATCCGAGTTACACCTGAATTCGCAAACTCTAAGATATACGTTAGTTAGACCTGTTGCATTGTTCCGAGAAGGGATATGCTTGAAAGACAAAGGCTCTTAGGTTAGCTCTGGCTAGACAAATTCCGCGCCACGGATAAGCAACGTGACCTTTGAGAATTATGTAGATATCGGTCTAACATGTTAGTAAGATAAAACAACAATAGCTCAAAGTAATAAACGTACAAGCCCAACCTTATCCGTATTCTCAATAAAAAACGGCTCAAGTAAACAAGGACAATAACTTCGAAGAGAACAAGTGCAAATAACCATCCCCAACCTTTTACATAAAATTTCGAAGATGAAATTTGTTTAAGGGGGTAGATTGTAACACTCCGGTCCAGATCCTAGTAGTAACCGCCTAAATTGTAACAACCCGGCTCAAACCCTAGAGTTAGCGACGGATAGATAATAAGAAGTTAAGTCGCTACATGAACAAGAAAAACCCTAATTAGGCCGAAAAATCCAAAGTAACACAAAACCCTAATTTTAACCTGGAAACCCTAAAAGAAACCAAACACTCAGAGGCAAAACCCTAACACTTAGAAAAGCCTTGAAATAGCTTAAATTAAGTAAATAACATAAAATATTAAATTAAAAATTAAAAATTCTCATAACTAAGGTAAAATGACCATTTTACCCCTAGTACAGCAAAAGGTCTTAAAAATTCAAAATTTGACACATGAACACCCAAAATCAGACATTTATATACAATTAATTAATAAAATACAAAATAACAACAAAAATGACCAAATTACCCTTGCATGGATGGCCACCTAGGAATTTGTGCCTAAAAAGCTACTTTTTGCCTTTTTAAGCTTAAAAATGAGAAAAAATGTATAAATTAAGTATTATTTTGATCCAATACTTTTTATGCAAGTAATATATATACTAATATAATAATATAGGTCAACAAAAATAAATAAATAATTATTTAAAATCTCTATACAATAAATAAGCCAAAAGGCCAATTCTAGTCAAACTAGCTTAATTTAACTTAAAAGCCTATACTTATTTAATTAATTACTATTAAAATTATGATAAATCATGGAAAGACTAAATTGATTATATATACATTAATATAATAAGTTTTAGTAGATTTAGGTATATAAAATTAATATTTTATGCATTTATATTCACAAAAATGTACTAAAATACAATTTAAAACCCTAATTAGATACAAAATCAGCTTTTTAGTCTCCCAAACATGCCCCAGCCAACTTCTCATGCTGCCAAACCTGAAAATACTATCCTCAAGAAAACCACACCTCTCATGCACCTAACGAAATCCAAGAGAAATTAAATTAAAACTTATTATTATCATTAAAACCACTAACCAAATTTTCTATAAAAAACGAAGACCCAAACCACCCCTTCCATTCTCCATTTTCGGCTGAGAGAGGTGAGAGAGAGACTACAAAAATTATCTTAAGTGTTCTAAGAGAAGAAGGAGAGAAGAAGAAAGAAGGAAGAAAAAGGAAGGAAGAAAGGATCAAGAAAGAAGCATTGAAACTAAGTCCTATTCTCCTACAACCATTTGAGCATCCAACAAGGTAAGCAACTCCCTTAAACTTTCTAATATTCTTCCTCAAGATACCCCTCAATCCATCTCTATAACAAACCCTAAGAAAAGAAATGAAGAATAATTCAAAAAATGCGTTGTAGATGCAAATAGTGGACTGCTAGGTCAAGATTGTGTTTTGTATGAGCTTGCATGTGTATGTTTTTAAGTTTTATGGCTTGTGTGTATTCTGGAGTTTTGGTTTAAGTGGATTTATAACATGCATGCAAAGAAAACATATCAAAAATGTACACAACAAAAAATAAGCAACCAAAACCCTAAGTAGCCTGATTTTCTGGATTTACTCACTTTCTGCCACCAACTTTAAAATATCATAACTAATTGTAGAAAAATGATCTTAAAGTGATTTTTTTGTCCAGATCTAGATTTTCGAGTTATCTTTCATACAAAATTGGTTTGAAGTGATTTCGTTGGGTAGAACTCCAGATATCTCATTTTTGCCAAAGAGTGTCAGATCTTAACCATTATAAGTTGCAGACCTAAAAACCTTGAGTTAGAATGAGAACCGAGCTTAGGTCAAAACACAAAACTTGTAGAGGACACATTTATCCTTCTGTTCACCAAAAATGAGCCAAAAATACGAAGCCTTGATGGGTCAAAAGCCTTCCCAAAGTCACTGTTAAAGTTCAGTGACTGACAGACCTCTCTGTCACACATTTTTGTGAGACTTAAAACCTAACTTTTTATAAACCAAATCCAAAAGTGGTAAACATGAACTTTGTAACTAACATATTAAATTAATTACTGAGCAAAAATCAGCCCAAAATACCCTCGGGTGATACCCCAAAGGTTTTGAGCATTCTCTATTAAAAACACAGTCTGCAGACCCTTTTTAGGCTGACTGAACCCATTTTATAATTTGGCCAAAATCGCAAACTTTTTCCAAGTAACTAGCCCTAACTCAAAACATGAAACTTTTAAGGGACACCTTAAATTAAAACCCAACCAAAATTCAGAGCCATAGCCCTTGAATTGATATCCCAAAACAGTGACCAACAGAAGCTCAATTACTATGTATTTCTCTGTAAATTGCTGAACCGTTTTTACTTAAATAAAATAAATGACCCCCGTGCCTTAGGATCTAGCATTAGTGATAAACATGAAAATTGTAGGAAATATTTTTATCTAATTGGTGTTAAAATTTCAGAATCTAAATCAATGTCTAAGTGCTTCGAATCAATGTCGCAACCTTAAAACTAGCAATTAAAACTTGTACCTAAAATTGGCTAAGTGTTTGAATGGTGTGTTGCTTATGAGACTTGAGTGTGTGAACTTTATATGAACTTTGTAAGTAACTAGTGTATGAAAATGATACTTTTGATGAGATGAAATCATGCCAATGGTTCGAGTCTATGTTGCTAAATTGTGGTCATGCTTCATATGCTTGTACTTAATACTTTATCAAATTGTACTATGTGCCACGTTATGTATATATACCATGCAACGATTAATTGTACACGAGAGGCATATTGCACGTCATGGGCATTTTTTCATTTCATCTTAGGTTATTGGAGTCCCCTTCGTATCTTTCGATTGGGTTGGATAACATGAAAATCAATTATTCAGTGGTTGTGGATCTAAGGCGTCCCTGATTGCTAGATATGATATTAAATTGGAGGTTTTTATTGTAAAATGAGGATTTAGGCACCATGGGATCGTCACTAGCTTTAATTAGACTTTGGGTTGACGCTTAATGAGCATCCTAGTACTTAATATGGGATCGGCCGGTCCGGATAAGGGTGGCTGATAAATTTGGGTTACCCCCCCCCCACGCCGTTGCCATTGAGTAAAACGGCTGAAGCATGTAGCCAAGGCAAGCGTTTACCTTTCGCAACGAGGCTAGGATAGGTTAAGTGAGTAACACCATCAAGTCTACTCTGTAATTTCCGGTGTGGAATTCATGATACTGTTCTGAAAGTACTTGGGGTTGGGCATTTGCATTTCATTTATCTGCATCACGTACTCACACTCCTGTTCTTATATGTGCTCATCCTGTTGAAAATGATAGTTTGCCTATATTTCTGTTCCCTTAACTTTGTATTGGGTGTTATACGATATGTATTGTAGAATATCTTACCGTGAATTTGTTAGACGGTTTAGGAAATTTGCTTCTGGACTCCGGCTCATGGCATTTATGCCACAGGTGAAGAAGAAGAACAGTTCGAGGAAGGCGCGTTTGTTGAGGAAGGAGACTTTGAAGAAGGGGGAGTGGAGACTTTGAAGAAGGGGAAGTGTGGCAAGAGCAGGATAATCCCAACGACGCAGTTTGAAGACGTAGACTATTTACTTTTGATCTTTTGTTCAGTTTTCCACGGACATAATGTAACTTTTGTTAAGCTTTCTGGATGACTGTACTTATTAAGTATTTTGAACAATCTCTGAACCGTTAATGATGTAAAAGTTACCTTAAATATTTATGAGCATTCGGCTAGAATATGTCTTATATTTATAGTTACGTATGTCCCGACATGCCCGGGAAATGGGGTGTCACACCCTACCCATCTCCGGTATTCCAACTTTAATACCATGTTACACAGTCTTAGGTAGAACTCAACCACAAAAGCTACTTATTGAGGTGAGGGTATCCTCATACTTATATACTGCATATTACTTTTATGCTCAGACAATGTGAGACTTCGCTTCACATGTACAAGCATCGGTGATTAAACCTATAAATGCAAGCACTTACGCACTTCAAGTAAACAAAATTACAACGACAATAATCATGTATTTTATGCATGAAATAAATTTAACATTTGTGTGTGTGTGTGCGCGCACTTGTGCACGTGCTCCATACTTGCCTCAAAATGGTGAATTTAAATGGAAAGCATTTCCCTTAACAACTTTCGTGGTTCTAAGGTCCTTATCTTCTCCTATCAGTTGTTTGCATAAATATGTTGAATTTAAAAAGTGCATCTAACATGGAAAAAAAAAAGAAAGCACACGATTGACAGTCACACTAAGCATCAAACATCCCTAAAAAATAGAAAGACAAAAGAAATGGAATTAAAGCTTCCTTCCTCAAAAAAGGAAGAAGGGGTGTGGAAAACACAGCCAAACAGGACTTAAACCTTTCATAATAGTTGTATTTTTTAAATAAAATGTGATCCTGTTGTTTATAAACTTGTAGAACTTATAAGCTTATCAACATAGCAAATCAATAGAAACAAGTTCTAGATCTTATATGCCAGACTACAAAAATAAAAAAGGCAAATGGTTAATACATAGTTACCCTTGGTTATCCAAGAAAGAAACCAGGTTCTCCAATATGCATCCTGCTTCACATACCAGAATACCGCTTACCTAAAAATCAGCATAAGTGACTTACTTCACAAAAAATTAGTCATATGTGTTGGCACCCAAGAACATTTCACAAAATCTAAAATGTCACCCTAACTCATCAAAACAAAGATAAGAAATGCTGAGTTAGAAAAGCTTAAGGATGACAATAACTGTTAGGAGGCTAAGAAGTGACAGGGAAAAAAAAAAGCCTTGTCCCTCCCTTAAAGACACAATGCAGTGGCAAAAGGAAGAGGAAATGAGCTAGCAGTATCCACATATCAAATCCTAGAGGAAAATGTTTTGATTAATGAATTATATGGGTAAAAGCTTGAATCAAATAAACTATTTAATGGTGAGCTTTTACCTCGTCAAAAGAAATGATGTTATTCATGGAACCCATCTGGATAATTACCTGCAAAGTTATTTCAACACATTAGAGAAAGAGAGAGGGAGAGACACTCGGAACATAAGAAAAAATAAGTTTGCAATATCTCAAAAAAAATAAAAAATTCAGACAGAAAAGTAATTCTGGACATATTTACTTTCATATATATCCAAATATAACCATTATAGGGAAATTGTTGTGCCCACTCCAAAATCAGCCCATTTTTGGGCGTGCTAAGGCATGATAGGTATTGACCAACTTGAACGTGATCTAAGGTTCAACACCCTATATTAGCTCTATCCCCTGCCAAGCACGTCACAACCTAAAGTTGCTATATGTTTAAATGTACTTGTACTTCAAGGAATACAATCTGTATCTCTTATGTTAACTTATATCATGTTCCCACAATAGATTGGCCAAAGTGAGAAAAAGGTTGATTTTTCAATGAGGTCCTACCTATGTCAAATTCTTAATTTTGACCTAAATTTTTTTATTATGAGTCCAAGAAACAGTAATTTGAGCTATGAGTTGAAACTGGCCCAAACTCAGCCTGCGCCACACTGTGCATGCCCGAGACAAACTCAGATCAACTTATAGCTGATTTCATACATCTTAGTCCAACCAATTCAAAAACCTAATTGTAGTCCCATATGGAATGAAATAGGTAGGAAAAAAAAAAAGAGAAAGAGAGAGAGAGAGAGAGAGAGAGAGAGGATGCAAGCACAACTAAAAGGTGGGTAAAGTTAAAGGCGTGCATATCCACACAGAAATCGACAATCCAGAAATCAATACTACAGGGTTGAGGCAATTACTCACAGCTTGTCGAGCATGAAGTCCAAGGGCAAACCACTTCATGCAAATAGAATTAGAAGTCAAGTCTACACCATATCCACCCCAACCAGCCTTCTGGACCAGCAACACTAATGGGCTAACAACATTAATAATTAATGATTATCACTGATTGGCATGTGTTTCATACAGCATACTGCTCTCTCTTTATCTCTGCCGAAGTTTCTTAAATGCTCATACATCATTAGTTCATCTATGGAGACTGAGGACGTTTTAAATTAATTGCTTTAGCATAATTAAATTTATGAGGATGATTTTGAAAACGTAAATTCCAATGGACTAACGTGATATGATGATTTTCATTTGTTAGATACTTCTGGGTTAGTTTGGACGTTTGGCCCACGAGAGAAAGAAGTCACAAAACCCATTCAGGATGGGACCGCTCGATCGGTCCTTAAGACCGATTGAGCAGTCTGTCGGGAAATTGATATAAGCTTGGCGGGTGTGGCTTCTCCTAGAAGCTTCCAGACATCTCTATCTCCTCCCTTCTCTCCATTGTTGGTGAGCTCAAGAGCACTTGTCTACCTTCTCTCTAGAAATTGATCTAGTTATACACAAAATTGGGCGCCGCCATCCAAGATTCGAGGAGTACACAACACGAGCTTCGCATTGGACCAATCAAAGTTCAAATTCGCAAGGGCCGAAATTCTAGGGTTCAATGGTTTTTGAAGATTGTGGCTCCAAGAAGTAGGATTTTGACAAATTTAAGACGTTTTGCTTTGATATGTGTTGGATTTGTAGTTTAGCTCATAAAATTCTAAATTTTTTAGAGTTTGGATTGAAAACCTAGTTAATTCATGAGTTAATGGTGTGATTTCATAATAATTTGATATTGTGATGAAATTGGAACTCTTAGTGAGTCATTTGAGCTTTGTAACTTGATGAATCATGGAATCAGGGTTGAATTTGTAGTTTAACTAAGAGATGTGGAAAATTTTGAACATAAACCCTAATTTGTGTGGTCTTAAAGCATTGAATGCGTGAAATGTGAGTTAGTTTTGTGGATGTGAACCAATTTGATGTTGTATTTACTATATAAGTAATGGAATCATGAAATTGGAAATAAGTTCTGAGTTGATTTTATGATATTTAAGGATTTAATTTAAAACCTTGGTTTTATCATATAAATTTGGGTATACAAGTCTTAATTATGATGATAATATATGTTGTGAGTTGGGTTTGACGAGAGAAACCAACATTTGTGGTTGGACTCATGGTTAAATAGATGAAAATTAAATTGTTGAATTGAATTGGGTACCGACGGTTGGTTGTGTTGAATAAGTTGGGCTTGACTATCTCCACGGTGAAAGACCAGAAACTTGCGCAAGTTGGGTGCCCTTCCCATCGGAATTAACCCCCGTAAATGTGGCTCGGGTTTCCTTTCCATCGGCGTTCCTAAGGGAAACCGTAAATGGCGGTTGTTGCGGTGAGTTATAGAATAAACTATTATCCATAGGACTTCGCGTAGTCGATTGGGTACTAGGGCGGGGTTCTATAAACTGCACCCAGTGTCAGTTCAAGTTAATTGATGAAATAAATGAAACCGCAATTGAGATAAAACGGTTGGAAATGATATGGAATGAATTAAGGTATGAGGAATGGTTCTTATTGATATCCTACATATTAGAAAGAATTGGAAACTGGAAACGTTTTAGGTAAAAAGAAAGAATGTATATGGAATATATGGGGCCCTTGGAGATATTGCCTTCTATGATTGTTTGGTAATATGTCATATCGAGTTATAGTGGGGATTGCTAGTTTGAAACCTTTGAGTGTGTATGAATGGGAGTTTAAGAATGAAGACTTGTGTCTTTGACATTGTGACCTTCATATTCTCGCATCTCGCATATCATGCATCATATCTTTTTTAGTCACTATCCTATAAGTTTCGGCTCATATTGTTTAACTTAATGATTTTCAGGTCCTGAAGATAAAGGGAAGACCTAAAGATTACATGTCATGTTTATCATGTTTTGTAGATATGTAGAGATCTATATCTTTAGTATTTTGATTAGTCCTTTGGTAGTGCGATTGAGTAATGAGCTTGTATACCATTTTGAGCTTTAGAAGGAGGTGATGCAAAGTTATGAAAGAAAAAAAAACCATGTAATTATCTTTTGTATATGAACTTCATATTCTTTTGGGAAGGGTTTAATGGTTATGGTGTCCATATGGTATTCGGTATTATTATTGATGTTATATCTAATGAGTTGAGATGGGTTTTATATCATTTGATACCTTAGATTGCTTGGTCATGAGATGCATATTAAGTTGGGAGTTGAAATTTTCAAAACAAGATTTGTAAAAGGGTCCGGAGCCAGACCGCTCGATGGACCAATCGAGAGGTCTATCAAGTAGTGAAGTGGTGCTCTCTGTTTCTCAGTTGCTGAGTGAAATTGCTGCGAGCAGCATAAGACCAATCGATCGGTCTTTAGACTAATCGAGCAGTCTGTCTGAGGAAAGCATTTTTTACTTTTCTCGTTTTAAGCCTATTCTACAAATGGATGTATTTCCTTTATTTTTAAAACACTTTTTGGTGAGTTTTATATTCGAATGCAAGTCTTGGGAGTCTTTCTTTATATGGTTTAACTCCCCTCTCTCAAACCGTTTATTTAAATGACATTTTAACGAGATTTTTTACCCTAAAACCAAATTTTAATAAAGTTGTCTTTAAATTGGCTTTCCTTGGCGGGTTATTGTGGTTGGTTCACTTGCCCCAGTTTTGGGGGCGTGACATCATCTCTCTCATTGATAGGTTTTTAGGCAATACGATTCATTTTTAATATGTTACTCTTCGGTCATTTTACCTTTCACCCTTACTATTTTCCTAGGAAAATTTTTTATTGTGCAGGTTTGTCTAGAAGAAAGGATGAAACATTGTTGGTGACAGCCTAAAAAGTGGAAATACTGGTACTCTTAATCAAGCAATATGTAGCGCATCTTTACACTCTCCTTGAATCACACATTGGGTTTTTTAATAAAAAAGAAAAGGAGTTAAAATAGGAATAGCATGGCATATTTACTAGTTATGTTAACAAAAAGTTTTTCTCAAATAAAACATTGGATAGGCTCTTTTCTAACCCAATTTCTTCTTCTTTTACCTTTAAATGCAAAGCCCAAGCCAATCCTCACTGGGAGTAGATAAACAAAAAATGCCTTAGATTCAATCAGTGCGCATGGATGGTGTGTATATTATATTTATTGGGTGCATGTATAGAGAGTAAGACAGACCGAGTAAGAGGAAGAGAAACCTGGGAAATATTAAAATATCAAAGATTAAAATATCAAATATCACATATAATCCAAAACCAATTCCTAGGTTTTTGAAAAACTCAACATAGTTGCATTGAAGAATGACAGCATTTTTTTCAACTTTCCTACACAACTCTATTGTAATTATTCGAAATATACCATAGAGTCTACTACTCCCTCTGTCAACAATTGTCAGTCCATCTTTTTCCACTTTGGGACGTCCCGATAGTCCACTTTGGAAAGTCAAAAAATTAATACTTTATCACTTTCAAAACTACTACTAGATAGTAATGAATATTTTTAGGAGTGGCAATGAAGGGACAATTTTGGAAATCAATGCTTTATTTTTTGTATTAAAGCGCACTAATTATGTGTCGCCCAAACAAGATACAAATCTCAAAAGGAACTAACACGGTAGGAAAGAGGGAGTAATATAAAACCATATGTAAAAACAGTTTAGTACTTGTTCATTAAGGTTACGCACGTTAATCATCTCATAGTGCCTATTTTCAACTATTGGGATGGAAAAGGAAATTCTTTTCTGCCAGTTCCAACTGTAAAAAGAAAATTGAATTAAAGCATGATATTAAAATTTCTTGCTATGCCTGCATGTGTACTTCCAAGATTTCCTCCGAAGCTTCCAATTGATACTAATTAACCTTATCATAATTCTATCTAACAACATAAGGAGTTCCTTTTTTTGCTCTTCTCCCAAGCACAACAACAACGAAGTTCGGTTTATTCCTTTTCACAAACTAGCTTCAGAATTGGTAAAATGCAGATTATTTGGTTCGGAAGCTTACCTCATCGAAAACAGGAACACTTCCCCCTACAAGACCTGTATTTCCACCTTGAGGAACAACAGCAAGACATCTGGAATTACAGTATTTAAGAATCTGAGAAACCTGCAAAAATGAATACAATTCGACAATAGCAGCAATAACAGACAATCTTGGAAGACAGATCAGTAACCCCAATCAAATTGAGAAACAAAAAAAGAAGAAGAAGAAGAAGATGATGATGATGATGAAGAAAGAGAAGTTGCTCTACGGCAGAAACTATAGTTTGAAGGGAAATCCATCTTCATAAATAGTGCAGTCAGAGAAATTGGAATAAAAAAAGACAACAAAGCCGTATACCCAAAAAAAGTCCCAAATGATTGTAAGAAAATGTAATTGTTTCATTCAGGAACCACTAGACTAAATCCATGACATCCATACAAGTGATGGTTCCTGCTGCTTTTAATTGTCGCATCCTATATAATGGTTTTGAGGCGTCGCAAAATCAATAGATCGGCCACATGTCGAACTGGGTAAATTGGGTAAAATATGGGTAAAACTGAACAATATATTGTTCCCTTCGGACCGAACAGGTTCAATTGGGGATGCCTGTCTTAACTGAACATAATGAGTTTTTTGACCTGGCCCAACCAATATCATCTTCGACAATCAGCAAAGTAAGGGCATGATTGGACGCG
The DNA here is from genome assembly GCA_032270985.1 of Heliamphora pulchella. Lineage (NCBI taxonomy): Eukaryota > Viridiplantae > Streptophyta > Magnoliopsida > Ericales > Sarraceniaceae > Heliamphora > Heliamphora pulchella. The sequence continues at coordinate 12,837 of JAULJZ010034278.1, forward strand.
CATTAATTATAGCCAGGAGGAGGCCATAGCCAATGCATGGTCAACACATGACCGCATTACCCACCCACACGTGTCCACTAAGATGAAAGGGTGTTCTAGAAATTGGGGCTTGCAAATAGAAGTCAGACTCCTGTGCTCATGTTCTCTGACTTCGAGTGTACGACACACCAGGTTAACACAAGGTATGAAAGGGACAACATACATCTGAGAGAGATATGCAAGCTTTAGTAGCCAAAACTATGTCTCTCTTGAGTTCTTGCTCTCACTAACTCCATTCACTGATATAACCAATGGAGTGTTACTCCGGCCACCTAACTGTGTAGCACTAAGTGCTTTTTTACTTTCAGATTATCATACCGGTCAGAACGACTCACTTGAAGCGGAATTTATAGGTTTAATTCCTCCAAACCATTCTAAACCAATAAATTCGTGACACAGTCGGAAGGATTTACATGTGGCATAACCTCCCTTGTTCAAAGTTCAAAGCTTAAGTATGAGGAAGCTGATGGAAATAGAACTCTTAAACCATTAACAGGTAGTAACAAGCAATCAGCTAAAAACTCCCAGGAAAGGAAGATGTAAACCTCCTCAGTGCTCCTAGGTTGAAGTAGAAGTTTGCTTGAGCCTTTGTATTTCCGCATCCAATCGGTATTTGCAGCAAACAGCCTCTCTTCATCCTGAATTACATTTTTCTCCCCTAAAATCTCCCTAAATTGGGTGATGTCATCAGCATTTATAGTCGAAAACATCGGGTTCCTTCCCGTTACTGTTGCCATTGAACCAAAGAATCTACAAGGGGTTCTGTGAGCATGTCCAGCAAATTTATTTGGAGATATAAGACCACTACCTATGTATCCTCTTAAGGGATGGACACATGTTCGAAGGTTTTGCTTCGGATGTGCATGGCACGGTTCGAGTAGTACGGAAGTTCTACCAAAAGGATATCTGAAACCTGAAGATTTTAAGCCAAAAAAAAAGATAAAAAAAAATTATGATTAGCCCATGATCAGAGAAATCAGTTCCACTACTTTTCAAGAAACTATGGTTCGATATGTGGTTCTAAATAGTTGTCTGTGTCAATCTGGTTCAACAATGATAGATCACTGATAATTAAGAATAATCCTGAAATCATCAGCACTTTAATATACACGAGTATATGCACTTAGAAATTCCGGGTCTATGAATTTTGAGATTTTGCCGCCAGTTTATACTTATCCATTCAAGCACCACTCGGTTCTCAGCTTGTTCATATAAAATATAATTCAAAGTTCAAATGAATCATTTTCATAGGTACGAAATAGGAATTCAATTGACAAAAAGATCAAAAGCTAGCGAGAAAATGAAGCAGTACCCTAAAAAAACCTCAGAGAATTTAGTGTTTTGAACTCTCTAACGCTATTACAGATAAAGACGCATTTCTTCATCATCAGAAGATAATTGCACATAAGTTGTAATAGAAACGTATCGAATACATATCATAACATATCATATCATTATATATGAAATGAGAACTGAACCTGGAAATTGGTTTGAATACTGGGAATTAGAGTCCAATCGTTGGCCAAATGGGCTTCTAGAGGAGCGTCTGAGCAGAAGACAAGTAGCTCCCCACTTCCCCCTCTTCATTTTCTGTTGATGGTGTTGAATTTGTTGTCCTGTAAACAAACGAGTCTGCGAATGAATGAATTCTGGGAGAAGTTTGTGAATTTTTTTGCTTTTTTATTTTTGATTTACAATTTTTAATTGGTTTGGAACGGAAGGGAGGAATTGAAAATTGGCCCGGTTTGGGCTAAATGTTCAGTATTTATGTCTATTTTGAATTTTTTTTTATTTTTTTATTAGATTTTTTTATTTTTTTAAATTGTATTAATTTAAAATTAAAAAATTTTAATTAAAAAATAAAAAAATCTACTAAAAACAAAAATAAGTTATAAAAAATCTGACCTATTGATTTATTTTAACTTATTTTTATTTTTTCTTAATTTTTTTAATATTTTGATCAAAAAAAATATTTTTTCAACTCGTCTTGATAAAATAAATCAAAAAGTATAATAATTTGATTAACT